>JAJHSJ010000006.1:1065012-1137658 GCA_021015155.1 Magnolia officinalis | reverse complement strand
GGTTACCTCCATGCATGGAGGTTACCTATTATGCAAGAACTTCCACCATGAATCTGAACAAAAAAAGAAGAAGAAGAAAGTTTTGAGAGATAGATAGGTTACCTCCACCCATGTTTTTGCTTATGTTTCCTTGAATGTCTGATTCCGTTCTATTTCAATTTTCATCAACTACTGGTAAAGATTAAGAAAGTGACCAAGGCATTGTGGCATCCAACCTACGTGTCTCACACGTGTGATCAAAGCACATATGTAGAGAATCTAATCCACTCATTAGGTAGATCACCAGTGGATGTGTCTTGGTCCAAAAATTAGGTTACCTGGACAATCCTAACCAATGGGCTTGAGCAGTGAATGTGGAACATTGGTCAAGCTTATTTGAGCCATCCATTTTTTTCCTTCCAATGCAGAGGCCTGGATTGTCAACCTCTGGGTCCAGCTGATAAACAGATCTGAAACTGTATACGCTTGAGCTGGCGTGTAGAACAGGGTAACCAATATTATAAAAGAAAGAAAAAGGGCTGAAGGCTGAAGGCACTTGGGGATGTGCTTTGACTTTTTCAAAATTTTCCTCCATTATTTCCTCTTTTTCAATCTACTTCTTGGAATATTAAAGGCAATTTCACACAAGTCGGTCAATGCCCTACATTTCTAACTGTACGACAGAGCTTTGGTGTTTTATCGCAGGGATTCCACGTGGGTGCAAGGGTATTTCAATAATGTTTCAGGGGTACTCTGGTATGTAGAAGTCTTTAAAAATGAGCTATATTTGCTTTTATATAATGGTGTACCTTAATATTCAAATAAGGAGCTGAGTATATTTTCACTAGTTGAATTAGTTTTAGGAGAGTAGTGACTTTTAAATTTTACCAAACATTAAATGAGATTTTCAATATAAATTGATGACACTAATGGAATTTAAAATGTGTGCTTATATATAAGTAGCTTGGATTTTAGCTGCATCACTGGAGGACTTGGATCTTACCTGCCCATTTTTCGTGTAGCCCAGCCTCACCTCCCTTTGTAATATCGTATAGCCCACACCACACACCCATCCAACAAAGTCTATGCGGGGTCGCATGATAACCGTGTAACATTAAATCATACATTTGTTTTGCCGCCTCATATAAGACATCAGCCTAGATAAGAGGCAGGTCTAAAATTGAGTGGGCCACAATGTTGGGATTTTGGCCTGCGGAATCACACAAATCTAGATCTAGGATAGTAATCCAATGACACCAAGCACACACAAGAGAACACAGATTTAACATGGAAAACCCTTGCGGTAAAAAAATCACGGCACAAAGCGACAAATCTCCACTGTGAAAATAGAAATTACAAAGAGAGAGGACTTACCCGATTCGAACAACCTCGAATCTCACCCTTGCTACACCCTTTAGAAACCCTAAAATCCTTTTAGGAACCCTTGGAACTTCTTTAGAAAGCCCTTCTCCCAATCCCGCATACACCCCTTTATATAAGTTTAGAAAGAAGCAGACTCGGAATAGGAAACAAAAAATCGCAAAATCTGCGTTTCCGCAGAAAATCTGCGTAACATCTTCGATGTCATCGAAGGGCCATCGATGTCATCGAGAACGGACCAAAACTGTCCAGCGACCAGGGGTGAAAAATTCTGTGAATTATTGATGGCATCGAGCAACCGTCGATGTCATCGACGACTGGATTCAATGTCATCGAAACCCTATCGATATCATCAACAGACCACCAGACAGATTTAAGACATCTGTCCATAACAATCTCCACCATGTCTTCAATCTTCATCCGTGTAGTTTCTTGACCTCCTCTTATCTCTTTATCACATCATAGCTTCTCGTGCATACTCCGTCTTCCTTTTACGTCATCGCCAAGCCCAAAGAAGTTTTACAGACCTTAAACTTCTCTACAGGAACGATCTAGGAGAGCATGTCCTTTGGATCAGAATCCACATGTCCAACCATCTTTACTCTTGTCTTCCCAAAAGAAAAGACGTAGTCTTCTTACCATCTCACCGCTACCCAATATTGTTTGTCGGGGTACTTACTCACAACATTGATAGCCTGTGAAATAACTGGTCTAATTCAGACCATGGCATACACTGCCAACCGCATTCGAATAAGTCTCATGAGATATCCTGCTTTTCCTCATCTGTTTTGGGACATGTCCTGAGGAAAACTTGAGGAGAGAAGCGTAGGGAACACTCTTCGGCTTTACATGGTCCATCACCTCCTTGATTAATACCTACACACAAGGTATTCCTCCTGTGATTACCAAAGTCTACTCCTCCTTCAGTCTCAATGCCGAGAACCATCTTTGCAGCCCCCGATCCTTCATCCTGAATGTCCCACTTAACCGAGTCTTCAGTACATTAATTTCAGACATGTCATAATTGACGATCTATATGTTATCAATTCTTGACTCACCATGAAGGAATCAAATCACTGCCTAGGCAACAGGTCAAACCACAACCTCTTGCAAAGTCCTTTCTCAACCCCTTTAACTTCGAACTGCTCTGTTTGCTTCATGTAGATCTGCTCTTCGTTTTCCCTTACAGAAGTGCAGACTTCATATCCATCTTTTTAGCTCAAGATCACATTACCAACCAGCGCCAATCACGGATCTAATAGACACCTAATATACCGTCGGTGGAATATCTCTAAGAAGTCCGTCCCTTCTCTCTGAGCATAACCCTTCGCTACCAACCTCGCCCTATATTTATGTTGTATCCTCCTAAAGATCCACCTGCATCCAACCGCTCTCCGGCCCACTTGAAGCTCCACCTGCTCTCATATGTCGGTCTGGTACAACGAATCCATCACATCGCCCATAGTCACCTTTCACTTCTCAGCACCAGGCTCACCAAGAGCCATCTGAATAGAAGATGAATCCCTTGTGATATTGGAGTCGTCCATGTACCTCGCCAATATCCTGCGATCATGCCATGTGATTCTTCTCACAGGTGGCTGCTTCACCCGCTCTGTATCCCTGTCCGCATGTCTCAGCCTTCCTGCCCTGCCCGCTCATGTGGCCATGCCCAACATGCCACACGCGTGCAGAGGTGGAATCCGCTACATCCACCGCAGCTCCACCTTTTGAAGTGCTCCCGATCAACCTGTACAAGTTACCGAGTCATTGCGCTTTCATGATTACCCGTGCCCCCTTAGATACCTTAAGAGCACTATCAATACCTATGTACTTGCATCCTTTTACCTCAAGTACACCAAGAGAAATCAGATTTTACTTCAAATCAGGAACGTGCCTGACATCAGTCAAGGTACGCTCCACCCCATCAAACATCCTGATGCGCACCGTACCAACAGCCACAACATTACAGGCAAAGCCATTGCCCATAAACACCTGTCCACCATCGTACTTGTTATAGCTGGCGAACCAACTCCGATGAAGAGTCATGTGAAAAGATGCCCCTGTGTCTAGCATCCACTCGTCCTTACGATCATCGTATGGCCGCCTGATAGTAGACACAAACAAAACATCACCATCACATTCACTCGATCCATTTGATGTGGCAGCATTGGCCTCCATGGACGAAGCCTCAGAATCTTCTCTCTTCGATTTAGGATTTCCACAATCCTTCTTCATATGTCCTTCCTCCCCACAATTCCAGCTCTTTACCTTTCATTTGCCCTTTTCCCTTTGATAATTAGATCTATAACCTGAAGAACCTGTACCTTGTTCAAAATTCTTACCCGTTGTAAATAGTGCATCAGAAGATGTCTTCATGTCGCCGTTTAGCTTTCTCGTAGCCTTCCCTTGAAGGGCTGAGATAACGATGTCGACACTCAGGGTTTTATTCGTGCTGCACATAGTGTCCTTGAATGACTCATACGACGCCGGAAGAGAATTCAGTAACATACATGTTTGTTCTTTATCTTTCATCACTTCCTCCATATCTAGCATTTGCAAACTAATTTATTAAAGTTGCTGATGTGAGCCTCCAGATCTCCACCCTCCGCCATCTTGAAGTTATACCACTGCTGCTTCAAGTGTAGGCGATTTTCAGAGAATTTTTTCGCATAGACATCCTCTAACTTCACCCATAACTTAGCCGCAGTTTTCTCCCTCATGACAGTGTAGAGAACCTCATCCGTAAGACATAAACGGATCGACGATAATGCCTTCTTATCAAGAGTATTCCATTCATCATCAGTCATAGTAGACTTTCGCTCCTCAAGAGCACCATCTTCGCCTTACTTGATTAAGGAACTCATCATCTTGATCTTCCATAACTCAAAATTATTTTTCCCTGAGTACTTCTCAATCTCATACCTGGTGCTCGCCATTATTACTAATCTTGCAGATTCAGATCTGTGCCCCAACAATTGCTCTGGTACCACTTGTTGGGATTTTGGCCTGCGGAATCACACAGATCTAGATCTAGGATAGCAATCCAATGACATCAAGCACACACAAGTGAACACAAATTTAACGTGGAAAACCCTTGCGGTAAAAAAATCACGGCACAAAGCGACAGATCTCCACTATGAAAATAGAAATTACAAAGAGAGAGGACTTACTCGATTCGAACAACCTCGAATCTCACCCTTGCTACACCCTTTAGAAACCCTAAAATCCTTTTAGGAACCCTTGGAACTCCTTTAGAAAGCCCTTCAATACCTCTCAATCCCACATACACCCATTTATATAAGTTTAGAAAGAAGCAGACTCGGAATAGGAAACAAAAAATTACAAAATCTGTGTTTCCGCAGAAAATCTGCTTAACATCTTCGATGTCATCGAAGGGTCATCGATGTCATCGAGAGCAGACCAAAACTGTACAGCGACCAGGGGTGAAAAATTCTGTGAATTATCGATAGCATCGAGCAACTGTCGATGTCATCGACAACTGGCTTCGATGTCATCGAAACCCTGTCGATATCATCGACAGACCACCAGACAGATTTAAGACATCTGTCCATAACACACAAAACAAGAAAAAATGTAGATGGGTCGTGGATATTTTTGCCCTTTTAATTAGTTGTTAGAGGAGAAAAGTTTTAGCCTTGTCCTGCAAGGAGCGATTTTGGTCCTTCCAACTCCTTTGGAATAAATAGCATGCACTTCATCATTTCTTTAATGTTTAGGAGCCTGTGCGACAAAGATTCTTTGGACTGAATATGATGAATATGTAACATCTACACCACATATCTATTGTGCCGGCTCATGTTAAGATATTGGTGCAAAAACAAGGGGTATCTAAAGCTCAAGTGGGTTACAGCACCAGAAAAGGTGGGCATGGGTTGCCCACCCTACTTTAGAAACTGTCTTTTCTCTCCACATGCAACCACGATGTCCAAGCAGCGGTAATGAAGCTTCCCCAAAACTATTGTTTCTTTCTTCCTTGGAACCTCCTGACTATTTCTATCAATCAACATCACATTTCCATCACTCATTCTGAGGTTATCAAAATCACTAGTACCAGCTATGGGCAAGGATTAGGCGTTGTATGTTGGGATCCTGGTGAAAATGTTTCATGGGGCGGCTTTTGCAGCAACAATAAACTTCTTAGAGACATGTGAAGTAAATTTTGAAATCATTCCGGTTGGCCTTTACAAGTTGCTCTGGTTTTAGTTGAATTCTATTCGAATTGAGGTGCACTCAAAGAACATGGATTAGGCGTTGTATGTTGGGATCCTGGTGAAAATATTTCATGGGCTTTTGCAGCAACAACTAACTTCTTAGAGCCGGGAAGTAATTTTGCTAATTATTCCAGTAGGCCTTTACAAGTTGCTCTAGTTTTAGTTGAATTCTATTCAAATTGAAGTACGCTCACAAATCCAGCTGCAAGGTTGCTTGCATCCAAACAACATAAATTCTCTCTAGTTTCCAGGATCACAGCATGCAACTTTTCTTTTAAACACATTCACACACAAACCACATGAGCACTCAAACCCATGACCTCATTGTCGAAATGCACTGTTTATCATTGAGCCATGGGTTAGGTTCCCACTCACAGCAGACAACTTGTTCCCTCTTGTCATAGCTGAGTTTTTTACAAGATGAAGGAAGCAAGGATCTGCCCAAACTCCTTTGCAAACAATAATAATATTAATATTAATAAAAAGGGAATAGTTTGATTGTCTCGCAGCTGGGGCAGCGCACCTTTGGTCTTCTTCTTGTGTTATGCCTCTTCTTTGCTTTGTTCCCCTGACCTGTAATTAGGCTATGTTCCTCTTTGGTGGGTAACAAAATCTGTTGTTTGCCTTCCAGAAAAATTAATAATAATGAAATGAATTTTCAATTTAGTTCACCATTACCATTGAGTTGCAGTCTCTTAGCTGTTGTATACGTGGCATGCACGTTCGCCAACCACACCAACTAAATCGTGGGGCTCATGCCAACGGAACAATGCCTGAACGTGAGTGGATAGCTGATAAAGAGAAAATGAGTGGGAATGGGCTTAATTATTTTCAATCAATGCCAAAAAATTCCGGTCCACTGGTCGAAATTTCTTGGGATTTCATGTCTATCAATGCCCAAAAGTCAATGAATTGAAATTTCAAAATGGATTATAATAAATGACAATTTACCACCAATTTTTAAGTTGTGTTATCTCATCCATCCTTTTATCATGCTTTAGAGGCTTGGCAATCCATACCGTCCAAATGACCAAACGACCAGCAGTCAAAATTCAATCAAAGAAAACAGATGGTTGAGATTGTTTGATCAGTGTGAATTTCGAGCTATGCACTCACACCCAGATCCATAGCTCAAGTGGTAGACTGAGTGAAAGATGCCTCGTTTCAACACTGAGGTCTTGGCATCGATTCCCTGGTGGGGGTGGCTAACAGTGAAGTGTGATCTGACAGTGGGTGTACTAACAAGCTAACCAACAAAAAAAAAAAACACAAAAAAAAAAAAAAAAAAATAAATAAATAAAATTGTTGTGCACTGTGCATTTATGTCATGTTTACAATGGACAGGACACCATAACTGAAAGAATGTTAGGTTTAACCTTGATTGGATCGGTGAGACCGGTGTGGGCAGGATCTGGTCATGGATCAGGTAGGGTCGGCCAGTTGAGCGTATAGAATTTTATACAAACCAAACACTACCCACTTTGATATGCGTTTAGTTATTAAATTGTATCATCTCGACCATTTAAGTAATGTCAGGGTTGAATCAATTGCCCCATCGGACTTTTATGACATTGGGATGTAACTTTGTAATATTGGGATGACCATGGCAGAACAACCCCAGTAAACAGTAATGCGAAATGTCAAACATCCAGCTGAGGCAGGGGTGATCTCAGTCCCAACTCTCAGTGCTGAACTGAGGCTTCTTTGCACCACGAGCACCTATTGCTGGTCCACCAGATGTGTAGTCCAGATTCGAGGACCATACAGACACAAAGCAATAGGCCTGAAAGCTCCTCTGAACTATGACGGAGAATTAGTTACAATAGCGCCCCTTCTCCATCTGAACTCTTTTCATCATGATCCAGCTTGTCCACAGGTTTCTTCATCGAGCACAAGCTGTATTTTTTCTCTAATTTCATTTACACAAGTATTTCAGCATAAAATTAAAATCATAAACACTCTCATTACCAGTCTACAATCATCAACATACAAGGCTAAATAACCTCATAAAACCCAATCTTACATTCCAAAAGGCCATGGTCTTGGCAACAGAAATTCTGAAGAGAATGGAAGAAGTGACAAGTGCCTGCTTACGAAAATCTTGAGAAACACGGCGATGCTTACAGTGAGATCATTATATTGGATCCTATTATTCTTCTGAAACACGGTGATGCTTAAAGTATTAAGTTCTCCATTGTCCAACGGACTGGGTCACTGCCCAAATTAACTCTCGAAAAAATAAAAATAAAAAAATCAGTGGACCAAAAACACTGCTCCAAGAAGCACCTTCAACTAGAGATTAAAGAGCTAATACCTCCTGCTTTGATGAACTGAGGCACTTCCAGAAGCCCAGATCTACGAATTCATCATCACCACCCATCGTCACTTTCAATGTAATAGAAGCATCACAGACCCAAAATCGACACGGAAATCCACAAAACCAAACATTTCAAAGGGAACCACCACCTTAACAAGAGCAGAACTAGCCATCCATATTTGTGGCTTCCACGATCATCAATCTCCAAGGAAAACCCCCTGTATTGGACCGTAAAAAAGATAGAGAAAAGAGAAGAGGAGAACAATGGCCATACAATTTCTCAGATGATGACCATCCTCTATAAGCCAGCAGCACTTGGGTTGCTAATATTCATGATTCCAAAAGCCACCTCAGGACATCATTAAACCAGCACCATGAAAGAAAGAAAGAAAGATAGAAAGAAATAAAGAAGGAGAAATAGGGAATTTCATAGCCATAAACCAGCACAACCAAATGATACCCACCAAACAACAGTTTAACATTCCTACAACTTTAAATCCGGGAAAAAAAAAATAATAATAAGGGTGTTTTACATGGATTGCCTTGGAGAAAATTCTCTTACATTGGAAAGATCAGTAACATCAGAATGTCTTTCAAGATCACTAACAATGGAAAGATCACTAACATCAGAATGTCTTTCAAGATCACTAACAATGGAAAGATCACTAACATCAGAATGTCTTTCAAGATCACTAAGATGGGAATTTCTTTCCGTTTTTGTCATAAAAATTGGTTCGTACAAGGACCTTAATGTCCTTCTGGGCTCTTGAAGCACTTCCTCCATGGAAACTTTTTCCGTTTCTATTGTATTCCTTGTTTCCAAAGATGATCTTATTATCCTTCTAAGCTCTTGAACCACTTCCTTCATGGTTGGCCTTTCCTCACCCTTTTCTTTGAGGCACCTTGATGCAAGCACTGCAAAAGCCAACAATTGCTCCGTCTTTCCCTCGCTCCAATTGCCAGCATCCAATTCCGGGCGAAGCAACTTATCTTCAATGAATGAAATGGCCAAATCAACGGTTGCATCTGTCATGGATGCCAGAAAACGATTTCGCTTTCCAGTAAGCAGATCAAGCAGTAGATGCCCGAAGCCATAGACGTCGCACTTTTCTGTTACTTGTCCGTGAAGGCCGTATTCAGGACTCAAATAACCATTTGTGCCTCGAATCGTGTCCACAATAAGTATTTCTTCTCCCAAGGGAATCGACATTGCCAGACCGAACTCAATTACCTTAGCAGAATAGTTCTCATTCAACAAAACATTTGAAAGCTGTAAGTCCATAAGCACGATGGGTTTGGCAGTGGCTGTGTGCATGTAGGTGAGTGCATCTGCAACTTCCGTAGCGATTCTTAGACGGTCTTCCCATGAAATTCTTCTCCTTGGGCCGGAGAGGTCCGCATCATCAATGTACTGAACAAGGCTTCCATTGGAGACGAATTCGAAGACAAGCATGGGAAGTTCCGTCTCAAGGCAACACCCCAAGAGCTTCACCACGTTCTTATGCTTCATCTGTGATAACACGGTCATCTCGTTGAAAATATCATCACGTCTAGCAGACGAGAGTCCATGGTACTGCTTTACGAGAATGGTACGGCCAAGGTAGGTTCCCTTGTAATAATTTCCATCACCAAAAGTATCTTTCCAAAGTGGATTGGTGTTGCCAATGGCCTTTTCTAGCTCTGCTGCTGAGTACATCCGGATGGGATTCACTCTGCCATCACAAGAAGAGATGAATTCCTCCAGCATCCGCCCTCCGTTCTCTATGAAATTTCTCTCTTTTTCTTTTTTTCTCATCTTCTTTAAGCCTCCCCAAATAACAAGGAAAATCAAAATAGCTTTTCTTTCCATCTCTCCGTCTGACGGAAATTAAATATACAAAAGAGACCGCGAGGGAGGAGTCTACACAGTATGCTCGGCTTTCCAAACAATTCGCTTGCAGTTTCCAGGAAATGTTAGCCGTCCCCCGTTCCCGTCAGGCTTAGATGCTGATGATGTCTGATTTCTCCATCAATTAGATTTTGAGGTCAAACCACCTTTCCTCTCGCTTCTTCGTCTCCTTTCGGACGCGGATTTCCTGCGGAAACCTTTCGCAGGAAGTTCCTGCGCTGGGATTCTAGGTGGGTCCCACAGTGATGTTTGTGATGAATCCACACCGTACATACGTTTTGAGAGATCATTTTAGGACGTGCTAACAAAAATGAAGTGTATCCAAAATTAAAGTGGACTGCATGAGAGGAAACGGTGTAGATTCAGTGAACACCGTTTGAAACATTCGTATGCCACAAAGTTTCATATCGGGCGAACTTTTTGGTTTTTTCACTTCATCCGAATGGGAATGACCTTATAAACGGTCTGGATGGCATATAAATATCAAGTTAAATCTCAGGAAGGTTTCAACGGCAGAAAACCCTTTCCCCGGTTTTCCCTCTCGTCTGGCCCATTGGAGTTTTGGATCACCTCTTTTGTGGTGGAATTTACTAAAATGAGCTCGCACAATGGATGGGCGGTGTAGATTTCTCACAAACATTACTGTGGCCCACCCAGCATGTAAGCGCAATAACTTCCTGCAAAAGCGGAAATCCGCGTCCCTCTATTTTGAGCGTGGATTGCCTCGAGACGGGACGCGGATTGCGTCCAAGCCCGGCCCATACGGTAATCCGTCCGGCCAGGGCACCCTGGGCCAAAGTGATATAAATGTTTTATCCGCCGTTCATTGCTTTTCTCCGATCTTTTTAATACATGAGACAAAAAATGAAGCAGATCCACAGCTCCAGTGGACCACATCAAAGGAACCTACAATGATAATGACTCTCACCGTTGAAGCCATGATGTTTTTTTACCATCCAAACCTATTAGTAATGTCATAAAGACGTGAATGAAGTTATAACACAAATATCAGCTTGATTCGGAACTTCTCCAGCTCCCAAGAAGTTTTTAATGGTGGAAATTAAATCACCACTTTGTGGTCCACTTAAGCCTTATAGCTACTTCATTTTTCGTCTCATGCATTAAAAATATCTGAGAAAAGCGATGAACAGCGTGGATAAAACATTTACATCACTTTGGGTCCCACAAAGCCCTGCCCAGATGAATTATCGTCCGGCGAGGGTAGAACACACTCCGCGTCCCTCAAGACGAATGTGGCTTGCGTAGTGAGTAAACGCTTTGGGGCCACCATTGTTGTATGTGTCTGATGCACGCCGTTCATCCGTTTTTACATATCATCACCTCAATATTGAAGCATATCCAAATCTCAAGTGAACCACACTGTAATAATGACGTCCAGCATTGAAATCTTCATATAGTCGACCGAGCAATACGTGCCTGTTTGGTAGACTTCCAAGAGACTGCTCCTCCACCCAAAGTAAAGACATATCCACTAATAGATTTTGTCTCATCTGAATGACTAATCTAGTTAGCATCACTGTATCCTTCTAATACAGCAGAAAACCATTATAATGTAAACCATAAGCTATATTGCCTTTTAGATATCTCAAAATCCTAGACAAGGCATTTCAATGCTCTTTTACAGGGTTATGTGTATATTTACTTAGCTTTCCTACTGCAAAAGTTATGTCTGGTCTAGTGCAACTTGTTTGATACATAAGGCTATCAATTATTGTGGAATACTTCAATTGAGACACACTATTTTCTGTATTCTTCATGAGAGTCACGCTATAATCATAAGGAGTACTGACAGGTAAACAGTCAAAATGGTTAAACTTTCTCAATGTAATGAGATTGTGATAATATAATAACATCATCTTTCCTGGTTACTTCAATACCCGAGATTACACTAGCCTCTCCTAAGTCTTTCATGTCAAAACTTAGATGACAAGAATTTCTTAGTTGCATTAACTAATTTAATATTAATTCTAAAAATAAGCATGTCATCAATATAAAGGCATATAATAACATAATCATTTCTAGAAATTTTACTATATACACATTTATCTACATCATTTATATGATAACTATTTGATTTTAAGACATCATCAAATTTTTCATGTCATTGTTTAGGAGCCTGTTTTAGACTATATAGTGATTTAATTAGTCTACATACTTTATTTTCTTTACCTAATATCTTATAACCCTCAAGTTGCTCCATATATATTTCTTCTTATAGGTCTCCATTTAGAAAAGCCGTCTTAATGTCCATCTGGTGTACCACTAGTTTATATATGGAGGCTATCGCTATTAAGACCCTGATAGTTATAATTGTAGTTACAGGGGAATATGTATCAAAGTAATCTATTCTTTCCTTTTGTTTAAAGCCTTTCGCTACCAACCTATCCTTAAACTTATCAATAGTCTCATCTGGTTTTAGTTTCTTTTTAAACACTCATTTACAGCCTATTGGTTTGTTTCCAGGTGGTAGGTCTACAAGTTTTCAAGTGTTATTAGATATAATAGATTCTAACTCATCATCTATTGCTTCCTTCCAAAATGTTGCATTTGGAGAGTTATTTGCTTCTATATAGGTTGTAGGATCATCTTCTATTAAGAAGGGGAAAAAATCATCTCCTAGGTTAGTTTCTCTTCTAACTCTAATACTTTTTTTTTGTTGTATCTCTTCTACTACTTTTTCGTAAGCATTTTTACTAATAGACGTAAGATGTGATTCATTGACTTCCACTTTTTGTATAAATTTAGATTTCATAGGGAATACGTTTTCAAAGAACTCTGAAACCCTAGCTTCTATAATCGTATTGGGATCTAGAATATTATCCTTAGTTTTTAAAACTAGAAACCTCTAGGCCGCACTGTTTTATGCGTACCCGATAAATACACAGTCGGTCATTTTGGGACCTAACTTTATGATGTCGAGCGGGTCGCGGACAGTTTCATGGGCAAGATGGATTAGAAAAGGCTCAGTCGACAACAGAAGTGATCCGGACCGTCGGACCTTAGATCGGGCGTATCTCATAATCCGGAATGAGTTATCAAGCGTAAAATATATGATTTTGGGGTAGAACGAGCTACTTCAGCCAACCAACCCCGCTATGCCGAGTTACGCAGCCTAGAATTGCGAAATACCCCTGGATCGACGGTCGTTTCCCTGTTTTAATTTCATTTTTACTATAAATAATAAGTTTTAGTTTGATTATAACTCTTCATCCATCGGGCTTTAGGAATTGCGTCCAACGTGAAAAGAGCTTAGAATAATTAGGAGGACAGCTTGGTGAAGCCAAATAGGACACTTACTATTTTTGGCCGAAAACCTTGCGCACTGTCACGCCCAGAACTCGGAAACCGGGCTCACAAAATTCTCGATTGCCGAATCCGGCGCCGACAGCCTCCGTAGTACCCCATATATTCCCGGCACCCGGTACCCATATACCAGGTTCCGATCCTGGGATGCTACAAGGAGGATTTCTAATATCAATTTGATTCGTAATGAGCATAACCAAGCATAACCCACGAATAATAACCACAAGAACACCACCACAAAATTCACTATGATAAAAAACTTTGAGTACAAGGTGTGTAAAAAGAGAATACAAGATAGTGCAAATAACAAAAACTCCAAAAGCTCGGCGGCACGCTCCAACTGCGGCAAGACTACAGCTGCGTCCTGGCGTCACCTGCATGCATCAATCGTGCATAAGCTTATAGAAAGCTTAGAGGGCAGTGTAAGTGTGTGCGAACGTGCTCAGAATGCAATGCTAGAGTAATGCGGAATCATGTTGATGAGTACGTAAATGCAACCAGCCGTACCAAGGCTATGCAGTACAAGATGTGAATGTTATCGGTCATACCAAGGCCATGCGATACAATATGTAAGTCAAGCATACCAATCCTCATACCAATGCAACTCCTCACTAGAGCATCAAATCAGTACGGTTCTCAGTCTGGATAATCACAGGGGTTCAGTACACTCCAAATGGCACTGTCTCTCTCCAAGTAGCACAGTCCAAGTGAGCGTAAGAAATCTCACTATCCGCCTGGCCAATAGTCAGCCAATACCTATCCGGCACGTCGATAGCGAACCCATTTCTGAGCTGGTCAAACTCAGCCTAGTAGTGCCCCCTGCTCTCGGGCGAGTAAGGCCACCACTCCTTTCCAACCGACCACGACACAGTGGGAGACGCGGCCTTCTAGTATTCGGCCCTCATGCGCTCGTATATCCAATCAGTCTCGACGTTGGAGTCATCCTTTGGTACCATCGGATTCAGGGACTCTCACCCAGGGACATCTATGGCGCCCCAATTGCTTAGAATAAGATTTTTTCGGTATCCAACCAGCCACCCACGATATATCTGTGGAGGCTATGGCCCTGATATCGCTAGGGCATATCACAATCACACAGATGCAAATACATGAATCACACTACCAATCATGCAACCATCCTGCGTGAAGCACGCACTCATGTAGGACAACTCCGCCTATCAGGGAGCCCGTAAACAGTCTGCTCGAAGGCATATGCTATGATCAAACACTCCTCATCTCAAGCATACATATCATGCGTATGATCATGAATCATGGGGCTGTGCTAAACATGTTATATAGCAATAAACTATCCTCTCAATGAAGATGGGCCTAGATGGCCTACATGAAACAGATATGGGCCTATCAGTGGCCTTAGGGAGAGTTATAATGTGGACATCGAACCAACATTACTCGTACAATGTGGACGTCAAACCAGCATTGTCCCCAAGGTTCGGCTCGCCTTAAGTACCATTAAATAAATTCTGGTGGAATTACACATTGCAATGTGACTTAGGTACATCTCATGGGGCCCTAAATACATCAAATGGGCAGTATCTCATGGGCCTTATATTCATCAAATGGGCCGTATCAGAGCATAACTTGGGAATAACCGAGAACAACATCACATAATTGCTATGAGTTAGGACGATTAGGTTCCGAGTACGTAACCTTTCGATTAAATTCGTTAACGCGCGATTCTTAAGATTGATTGGCGCCTTATCTTTCCATAGGACATGCCGCCCAGGAGAGCGAGCCGAGCGCACCTCAATCCACCACCTGAGGATCCCGCTCCACCACCCGAGGCTCCAGCTTTACCACCTGCACCTCCCATTCTACCGCCAGAGATCCCTGCTCCCTTTCCTGAGGATGATGTTCATCCACCTGATGCCGGTACGGATCCGACCGTGCATATGAGTTCCTCGCAGTTACAGTAGATGTTATAAGCTGTGACAGCTGCACTTCAGGGGCAGGGCAGATGCCCAGTTGTTTCTGCACCCCAGGCAGAGCAGGAGCGCGCGAGTGCCCTTCTTCACGAGTTCAGATGGATGGATCCTCCACGATTTCAGGGCGAGCCAGATCCGTCAGCAGCTGAGAGATGGCGCTCCGATGTGGAGAAGATTTTTGATATTATGTCATGTACGACCGAGCAGCGAGTCCGATTGGCCACATTCCTTTTCCAAGGCGAGGCAGAGCACTGGTGGACCTCTGTTACCCGTGTTGCAGGACCCGATCATGTTTGGACATGGGAGGATTTCATCAGCCGATTCGAGGAGCAGTACTTCCCCAACCACATTCGTCGTCAGAGGGCACGAGAGTTCGAGACTCTAGTACAGGGAGACATGTCCGTGGCGCAGTACGCGGCTCGCTTCGTGGCGCTGTCACGGTTTGCGCCATATATGGTTGATGATGAGGGGCGAAAGGCCCGCCGTTTCGAGAGCGGCTTACGTTTCGGTCTTCGAGGCCGTGTTATTGGGCACGAGCTCCCGACCTTTCAGGCGGTAGTACGAAGAGTCCAGATCTACGAGACTGAGTGGGCTGGCTCTCAGAGCTATCGAGATTAGAGGAGAGGCCGGAAGAGGCCAGCCTAGTCTAGTAGCTCTCAGCAGCATCGACGACCACAGAGGTATAGGGGTACTACGGAGGCTGTCGGCGCCGGATTCGGCGATCGGGAATTTTGTGAGCCCGGTTTCCGAGTTCGGGGCGTGACACGCACTGGTAGACATCACGACCGTCTATAAATAGTAAGTTTACTATTTATAGTAAGTCACGGATTCTAGGAGTTTTAGTTGTAGTTTGATTCTGATTTCTTTCTCATTACTTGGTACCCCTATTTAAAGGGTTGTGAACTCATTTTTATGAATTAATTAATCAATTTCGAATTTATTAGAATTTATTTCTATTTTCTGCTTTCTTTCCTCGTGGATTTGAGAAGTCTCTATGAGGAGTCCAGAGAAGCTCCGTGGATTCGGAGTAGTTATCCTCATCACGTTTATCCCTGCGTCACTTTCTTTTCTTAGTTTCAGGTAATCCTACTTTAACAAGACACCCCCACACTTTAATATATTTATAATTAGGAGTATGATTCTTCCAAAATTCATAAGGTATTTGTTCAGAAGATTTAGAAGGAATCTTATTTAGAATATAACAAGCAGATAGAATTGCTTCTCCCCACATATTTGAGGGTAAGCCTGAACTATTTAACATAGCATTCATCATCTCTTTTAGAGTTCTATTCTTACCTTCTGCTATTCCATTTTGTTCTGGTGTATAAGGAGCTATAGTTTCGTGAACTATTCCATTCTTTTCACATAATTCTCTAAATTGAGAAGATTCATATTCACCTCCTCTATCTGTTCTAAGTCTTTTAATTTTTATATTTAACTGATTTTCAACTTCAATTTTGTATTTAGAAAAACATCTAAAGCTTCATCTTTGTTCCTTAACAGATATACTCTAGTGAACCTAGAGTAGTCGTCTACAAAAGTTATGTAATATCTTTTTCCACCTCTAGACATGTGCTTTCTAAAATCACTTAAGTCATTGTTTATCAACTCTAATAGAACAGATGATTTTTCTATTCGTTTAAAAGGTTTTCTAATGAATTTTGATTTTACACATGTTTCACATTTATCGAATCCTTCATTAAGCATATTAGGTAATAAACTTAATCTTTTCATTTTCTTTAAAGATACTACATTCACATGACATAATCTACTATGTCATAGATAAAAAGGTTCAACGATATAAACAGAACTGGATGTCTTTTTATTATTATCATTAGATACATTTACAATGAATAAATCATCGCCACAGTATCCCTTACCAACAAAAGTTCCGTTCTTAGTCATTACAAGCTTATCTGAATCAAATACTAACTTGACACCAGCCTTATTGAGGAGTTAACCAGAGACCAAGTTTCTTCTAATGTCAGGCACATGTAGAACATCATTCAACATTAGAGTCCTTCCAGAAGTGAGTTTCAAAAGTACTTTCCATTTTCCTACAACTGGAGACGTTCTAGCATTACTCATGAACACCTGTTCATCATCTCCTGATACTTGGTAGGAAGTAAACATGCTACGATCCTTGCACACGTGCCTAGTTGCTCCAGTGTCTAGCACTCACTCCAAGTTGTTTATAAGGAAGACTTCTGACACCACAGCTACTACTATGTCAGACTCATTGTCTGTTTCTGTAAGATTACCATGCGACTTATCTTTGTTTTTCTTAAGCCTATAGGTTTTAACATTATGCCTAGGCTTTCCACAATTGTAGCAGTTTCTCTTTTTCTTGAATTGATTGTTTGCATTCTTCTTTTTGAGCCTGCATTCATTTTTGTAATGTCCAGGTTTGCCACAGTTATGACAATTGTCATTTTTCTTATTATTTGCCCGACTTGATTCCATAAGATTCGCCTTTGAATCTATCTCATTTCCATTTTCTTTTTTGTCCCTGATTCTATTAGCCTCCTCTATTCGTATGTGTATGATAGTGGTTTCCAAAGAAACACCGTTCTTTTTATGTTTCATTCTATTCTTATATTCTTTCCAGGATGGCGGTAACTTTTCTATTAGCGCTCCTGATAGAAACACTTCATCCAACTTAATTCCTTTTGTCTACAGTTCGTGGACTAGACTTTGAAAATCGTGAATCTGATTTGTGACAAGTTTATCGTCTGTCATTTCATAATGAAGGAAATTAACAATTGCATGTTTCTTAGCGCATGCATCTTCCAATATGTATTTCTTTTCTAAAGAAGTCCATATGTCTTTAGCAGACACGTAAGAAGCATACACATCATATAGTTCGTTGGATAAAGAGTTTAAAATATAATTTTTACAATTATTTTCATCCGTTACTTCAGTTTGATTTGTTGGATCTACAGTAAATGATTCAGATAAAATGTATGAAACTTTAATAATTAATTTCAGTGCGAACATTAGTTTTTGTTTCCACTGTTTAAAGCATTGTCCAGCGAACGGTTCGATTTTGGCTAACTCAGCAGAAGCATTTAATGTTACTGTAGTCATAGTCGTAATTTAACAATTTCGATTTCAAGATTGTTAGAATATTTGGTTGAATTAAATAGACTATTAAAATTAAGAACCAAAAAAAATAATAATAATAAAATTTTGAGAAAGAAGAACTTATTGAATGAGTCGAGGCGTGACTGAGTCACTCGGCTTGAAATCGAATTTGCTCCCCTTGGATAGACATTAGTTTTTGTTTCCACCGTTTAAAGCATTGTCCAGCGAACGGTTCGATTTTAGCTAACTCAGCAGAAGCATTTACTGTTACTGTAGTCATAGTCTATGTAATTCAACAATTTCGATTTCAAGATTGTTGAAATATTTGGTTGAATTAAATAGACTATTAAAATCAAGAACCAAAATATATATATATATATATATATATATATATATATATATATATATATATTTGAGAAAGAAGAACTTATTGAATGAGTCGAGGCGTGACTGAGTCACTCAGCTTGAAATCGAATTTGCTCCCCTTGAACAGCGTCCCAAGTGCAACAGGTTTCCAGAGCAATCGACCTCTAGGATACAACAACTATGACACGGTCCCAGCGTTGCACTCACTGTAGACTCTGAAGTGGTACATAAGCACCCTTTATAAAGGGTTAGGTCCGTTGGGTTTAAACCCAACAGATGCGACCAACCAGAACGGACACACTTCTCTGGTTTAAAACGAAAAAGCGCAAGTGCGAGTACACTCTCGTAAATAAAGTCCCGCGAGTACCCATACACACACACACCCACGCGAGTACACCGCACCCGTACCCGCGCCCATGCTCAGCCCAGCCCGTCCCGTCGTGCACGCGCACACGGACTCGGACTCGGACTCGGCTCAGCGCGCACGCATGTGTGGTCAATGGCATAGATTAGAGCTATCGGCATAGACTATAGTAAATAAGAGAATTTGGTTTTGGGCATAGACTACAGGAAAAAGATTTGGCTTGGGCAGACTTTGATCTTGAGCTTGAATACTGTTGTAATCACCAAGGGAGTACTACCGTTTGGTCCCACATCACGAAAAGCGATGCAATGTGGAAATTTCCACCTGGTTTCTCTTGGGATATGAATGGTGAGCGAGAAATTTCTTTGGAATTTCCACCGCAACAAGTTTGCTAGCCCCACAGGCGCCACTCCACACGCTTTCAGCTCCTGCCCGCCAAATAAGCAGGACATTTGTGCGCAGGTAGACCCTGTCATCCACATGGACATACTAGAAAATAGTCTGGTCAACTCATCTAGTGGACCAACCTCTGAGGGTTTGGAAAACTTGCGAGATTCTAACATTCAATATGCATGAGTGGCTTTAATTTTACGTAATCATCTTTAAATTAAATTGTTAGGCACGTACGCAATCTTAGATTTGAATTAAACAAGTAATAGAGAACAAAAAAAAATTCAAATAAACACAAAATACACATTAATTTTAATGTGATAAATTCTTGCCAGAAAATATCATGATACAAGTGAACAATCAATCCACTATAATTAAAAGAAAATTATAAGAGATTAATAATTGATAATAGAATTTGCATCTTTCCTTTTAAAAATTTTAAACGGTTGTGATAAGCTTTTTCTTTCATTCACTATAATTGTAATCAGGAGGATATTTATACATTTTAATTACACCGACAGGAACCAACTCAAATCACTGATTGAACAAAAAACCGTACAGAAGTGTCCAACCTACCACCTAAGAATTCACCTCTAATTCAATCGTTCTGAAAATGATACTGGTCAAATTGAGGGAAGATTTCTCTAAACTAAGATGAAAGGCACTCAATTAACACAAACCACCTCACAAATGCCGTCCAAACTTACCAAGATGGAACGTATAACTCCAAGAGAATCCAAATATAGCAAGTGCTAGTTGTACGGAAATCTAGATCGTCCAAATCGCTGACCCAATTGTGGATTGAACATAAACAGTAAAATAGCACTATAAGACCATCTGATCGTTCACTCAAACTTGGACCACCGACTATTTTACTTTTAATCTATTTGATAACAATTAGTTGTACGGTTAGGATTACTCGATCCATTCACAGTGTGCCCCACAACCTGGATGGTCTGGATAGACGTACAGGAGTGCCACGTGTGAAGAGGATGAATCACCACCATTTTCAAATGTGGAATTTTGGATGATAATTCTACTTCCTTTAAAAAGTCAAAGTCAAAAACGAGTTGGAAGACTTCTTTGTAAGAAAAGAGGGGAAGCTTCGCGTCCTGGTTCAATCAGGCTTCATCCATCAATTGGTTTGGTCTGTCTGCAACTCCTACTCCCCCTTTGATTTGTAAGCTCTTCTCTCTCTGTGCTATGATCCATCTGTTCTGTTTTTTTCTTCTTATTTCATTTCTTTTCTGAATTTTTGCTATTTTTTCCATTTGTTGGTAGTAATTATTTTGGTTCTACTTACAAATCTAACACGCAAGGGACTAATAAATATTTTTTTAAAAAAAAAACCCATCTGAGTTATTATTTATCATCATCAACAACAACAACATCAATTCCTCTAAAATATATTTGTGTCTTCTTCTTTTTCCCTTTTATGATGTCTTCTTCTTTTTCCCTTTTATGATGAGTGGCTTAAAAACTGAAGTGCAATGATATTGGGAGATGCGCCGTAGATGGGCGGATTCAGTCAGGTCAGGAACCGACCGAGTTCCGTCCGGTCTTTTCTGTGGGGCCTCGATGTATGTGTTCTATATTCACGCCGTCCATCCGTTTTCCCAGCTCATTTTAGGGAATAGGCCCAAAACTGAAGGAGATCCAAATCTCAGGTGGACTACACTACAGGAAAAAGTGGTAATTGACCATTAGAAGCTTTTTGTGGGCCACAAAAGTTTTGGATCAAGCTGATATTTGTGTTTTGCCTTCATCAAGGTCTTTGTAACATTATCAACAGGTTGGATGGCAAATAAACATTACGGTGCACCATTTATCTCCTCATAACCGTTTTGTTTCATGCCATGGATGGCATAGATGGATGATCTAGATCAATTTTCTTGGCACTGCATCCATAATCATGTCCGTCATTCCGTGGAATAGATGTTGAAGTGTCGATTGATATTTTCAGGTCAAAGAAATGGCTGATGCAGTCGTTAGCGTCTTCTTGGAGAAATTGGTTAATGCTCTAGCAGAGGAGCATCGAACGGTGATTGAATTCCAAGAGCAGTTTGAGAGGATGAAGAGGCAGCTTCAGCTCATGCAGAGCTTTCTCAAAGATGCTGATAGGATGAAACGGAAGAACCAAACTCTTCATACAATAATGAAAGACCTCAGAGAGTTGGTTTATGATGCTGAAGATATATTGGCAGATTGCCAAACTCGACTCAATGAGGAGACTGAGATCGCAGGGAGCTGTTCGATCTGCTTCTCTCCTACAGAAATTCCGTTCCTCTCGCAAACAGGAAAGCGATTGAAGGAAATCAACAAGAAAATTGGTGAGATAAGAGAAGACATGAGGTCTTACCTAGCTCCTCTGCCTGTCAGTCAGACAAGTGCAGAGGACTACAGGAATGAGGTTCAAAGATGGAGCTCGCCGATCTTCGACCAGACCCAGATTGTCGGATTGGAAGAAGATGCAATGAAGATCAAAGGGTGGCTATTTCAAGCAAACAATGGGTTGAATGCCATTGCATTTCAAGCAAATGATGGGTTGAATGCCATTGTATGTCAAGCAAATGTTGGGTTGATTGCCATCGGTATCGTTGGCATGGGTGGTCTGGGTAAAACTACCACTGCTCAAAAGGTATTCAACGATCGGGAGGTGGAAGATCACTTCGATAGGAGAATGTGGGTGTCTGTTTCTCAAACATTCAGCGAAGAAGAGATCATGAGAAGTATGTTGAAGAACTTGGGCGACGCTAGTCTGGGAGACAGTCGAGGTGAATTATTGAATAAGATTCACCAATATCTATTGGGAAAGCGGTATTTGATAGTCATGGATGATGTTTGGAGCTTAGAAAATGGCTGGTGGGCACGGCTATGCAATGGGTTGCCGAAAGGAAATGGGAGTGGCATCATCATCACTACAAGAATTGAAGAAGTCGCACGGAAGATGGGAGTCGTCAAAGGTCGAATCCATCAACCCAGTTTGCTCTCCAAGGAGCTAAGTTGGTTGCTGTTTTCCAAGATAGCATTTGCTGGAAGCCAAGGCGAGTGTCAATATCCAGAATTGGAAGATGTAGGGAAGGAAATGGTCGAGAAATGTGGAGGGCTTCCACTAGCAATCAAGGCAGTTGGAGGGATAATGTTGTGTAAATCCCCTTATTTCGATGAATGGAGACGAATTGCAGATAATTTCCGTGACGAATTGGCAGAGAACGATGATTCGGTTATGGCTTCTTTGCAGCTGAGCTACGATGAACTCCCAGCTCATCTCAAGTCATGTTTCTTGTCTTTCTCCATCTATCCAGAAGATTGTGTGATATCGAAGGAGCAGTTGGTTCATTGGTGGATCGGAGAGGGTTTTGTCCCCACAAGAAATGGCCGTTTAACAATCGAGTTGGGAGAAGCTTGTTTCTTGGGGCTGAGGAACCGATGCTTGGTGGAAGCAGCCGACAAGAGCTACCATGGGAAAGTTCTCACCTGCAAAATTCATGATTTGGTGCGCGATTTGGTGATTAAGATTGCCAAGGAAGAGGGGTTCTGTCGGTTAAACAGCACTCGTTCCCGTCGTCTGGGTCTCCGAAGCAACATCGATGAGAGGCTCTTGCAAACCAATTCTAAGCTACGGGCATTGTTGTCGACGACGAAAACAGGTGAAGCTAACAAGGTCAGTTCAAGCACTGCAAGAAGGTTCCGCGAAATTCAATACCTGAGGGTGTTGGATCTTTCAAAATCGATATTCGATACACACCTTAAAGATATCTTCAGTCAGATGGGATCCCTCAAACTCTTAACATATCTCAGCCTGCAGAACACCCACCCAATGATCGAAGTCCCTCACTCCATCGGAAAGCTCAGCAACCTTCAGGTGTTGGATCTAAGCTATTGCCACAATCTCAAAACACTTCCTACATATATCACAACATTGGAGAAGCTAACCATCTTAGATGTGAGCAATTGTGGCTCGCTTGAATACATGCCTGATGGTTTGGGAAAGCTTTCCAATCTTCAGGTGTTGCTGGGCTTCAAACCTTCAGGACCAAGCTGTTCAGATGGTTGCCGTGTTGCAGAGCTGAAGAGACTCACTCAACTCAAGACCCTTGAGATGCGAATAACACGTGGCAATGAAATCGCAGATGATGAGCTGGGTGTATTATCGCACCTCCAACAACTGCAATTTCTAACCATAGATTGCTTCGACAGTCATGGGAGTGATCTTGCAGGGAAGCTGGATAAACTCTCTTTTCCTCAACAGCTTCATGAGCTCTCTATTAAATTCTTTCCAGGAGAGCTAACACCTGCTTGGCTCAACCCCATCTCCCATCCCAGGTTACAGTATCTTTCTATTTCTTCAGCGAATTTCTCTCACATGAATCCAAGGTTTTGGGGTACAGATACTAGTGTTTGGAAGCTGCAGGGCCTGATGTTGGAATCGCTATCAGACTTGGAAGAGGAGTGGTCGAAGGTGCATCAGGCAATGCCATCCCTGAGAATCATGAGTGTTAGCTGGTGTCCGAAGTTGGAGTCATTCCCCATCGAAGACTTCGGTTTTAAAGGGGGTGTATGGAGAAGGGAAGAAGAAAGGCGGTAGAAGAAATGAGAGTGGCTACTCTTCTCTCTACCAACATAAAACTACCATATTAATGTGTTGATTGCTATTTCCTTTCCGTCCATTTCTTTTCGTTAATGTGTTGATTGCTATTTCCTCACCATCCATTCCTTTTCAGCATTTGATTTTCACCATTTAAGTTTTGATCACTATAAAGATTCATATCATATTATTATTGTGATTCTCCTCTTGTATTCTTCCTCAAGGATTGTATTATTGTTGTAATTGTCCTCTTGTATTCTTCCTCAAGGATTGTATTATTGTTGTAATCGTCTCCTCTTTTATTCTTCTTCAAGGAAGCATTTTTAGAGAATGGAAATGATCAAAATCTGTTTTTCTTTTTATCCGCATCAAAAGGATTCATTGAAAAAAAAAAAAAAAGGTAAATACAAATAAGCTGAAACAGAAACGATGCAGTACTAGGGACCTTAAACAAGACCTTCAACTGCAAGCTAGCCAGGATCAGACTTGCATTGAGGTCTTTAGTGATCATCTTGATATGTGAAGGTCATGACTATGCATTTGATCATTTGTGACTGTTAATCCAGTGGGCCATCACCTGGTAAAAATTGCAGTGAATCATTATCTTACAGTTAGATTGTTACAGTTTCGCCCATTAAATGTGGACTCCTTTTTTTATGTTTGAAGCCTTGAAAATTTCTATCAACCCTCCATTTTTAGTTGGCTAAACAGATGAGACATCTATGGTCAGTCGATTCATTGCCCACCAAATCAATGATTCAGCTCAAAATGAACATACGCAATGTGCACAGTTAACACGTCTCGGACTGCTTAGAAAAATTCCTTGTAACCAATCCATTTGCTAGCAATTCATCAGCTAACTTTCATAAACGGAAACCCAGGTAGGGGATATTTTCTGTGGCCCCCATCAGTGGATGATGGCCCATTCAACAAAAGGGAGCTTTGGCAACTAAAAATTTCCAGGTGAGGTTTTAGTGCCTGGAGCATCCTGGGGGGCCATAATGTCGACGGTATGGATCTCTGGTTCGTGAGCCCCACATGTTCAAGACAGGAAACCCCTATGTACTGTGGATCTTCTGGGTATAGCTCAAAAGCCGAAAACTCAATTCAACTGGATGTCTAGCTAGGATGGGTCGACCCGAAGATTCAACTCGAGTCAACATTTAATTACTAATTACATAAGAGTATTTAAATAATAGCACCTATTTAAATTGTATGAATATAAAATAAAATAAAAAGGGGATTTTTAT
Organism: Magnolia officinalis; assembly: GCA_021015155.1. NCBI lineage: Eukaryota > Viridiplantae > Streptophyta > Magnoliopsida > Magnoliales > Magnoliaceae > Magnolia > Magnolia officinalis. The sequence goes on along the minus strand of JAJHSJ010000006.1, from coordinate 1,112,553 downwards.
GGCAAAATGCCTTTAGGATTTGGATTTTACCAAATAGCGCCTCTAGGTACCCAAATTCTTGGAGTGTTTTTTCTGATGCAAAATCATAATGCTGCCCTCTTTTTTTTTTTTCTTTATAAAGTGGAGAATCTAAATTTATGGGGTCCACTTAGTATGTGTCTGACATCTAACCGTCCAACAGATGCACACCAACAAAATTATTAGGCTAACAAAAAATATGGAGGATCTAATTATAAGGTGGGTCAATCTATAAAAAATAATATACGCCACTCAAAAAATCTAAATTTGATCGGCTTGATTTTTTGTTTATACCATCGCTATGGTGGGTTGCATATATTGGATGGCTTGGATGTTATATACATACCACATGAGTCTCACAAGTCTCGACTTTCACTATATTTTTTAAGAAAAATTTAGATGAGAGCATTTGTATAATTTCCTTCCTCAAAAAGTACCTCTTTATAATATCTAATCTTTCAGGCATTATTTAGTAAAATGATAATTCCTGAAGAATTTTGCAGTAAAATTCTCTAGAAAAAGTTAAACTTTGAAAGCTAAGTGCATAGCTTGGTGGTAAGAAAAGCACGGGCTTGAATCTCACCCTCTCCCTTTCATTTTATGAAAAGCAATCACCTAGCAAAGTTACGAGTTACTGTAACTAGTCTCATCGAGTTGACCAGGTCTCAGTAGAGTCAAGCTCGCCAGCGAGTTTCATGGTGACTCAGCTCAAAATCTCATCGACTTTGACTCAGACAAGTTTCGGCGATTATAGGATGTGCAAGGGCACACTTTTCACAATTTTCAATCCTAAAAAGTGGGGCTTATGGTTCAGTAACCTGGACTGCTGGTCCACTGGGTCCCACCATAGATGGACCATGCCCGAAAAATCATTTTAATTATGCAGCATCCAAATGGTCCGCAATCAACTGAAAAATTCCAAGATGGATGGTTAGGATCTTCAAATATGGCTTATTTTGGGCACATGGTCCATCCATGGTAGGACAGAGATTAAGGAAGCTTGGGTATTTGTCAGAAATGAAATCCCAAGTATACCGTGCACAATTCCACTCTCTCCAAGATTTTGTAATCTTTGAAAACGGTCCCACCTTACCTCCCTCGTTCATGAACCTTCTAGCGACTCTTCGGGCTACTCACAACCACATATTTTTCAGGATGGCCTTGTGTTCTCAGTCTGGAAGAAGAAAAATGCATATTAAAAGTCTCCATTTCCTACCATGGGTCTCCCCTCCAGCATCTCCACTGCCTACGTGGCACAATTTTTTATGTTAATCGGAACCACTAGATTGACAACCCACCAACAATCCAAAAAATAATAATCAAACTGAGGTAAGAATGCAAGCCATCTTCTCATTGCAACTTTGGTCCATTGAATATGGACCGTTGATCATTTATTTGCTCAGCATATTATTAACTGTCCATTTCTGGATTGCTAATGCCAAGGCCACGATAACCCAATCACACTGACTTCTGAGCTTCAGCCCTTTCATGTGGTGGTCCACTAGAAACACTTACAATAATCTCATAGTAGTTTCCACCAATGACAAATATCGAAAGAAAAAAAAAATCTCTCCAGTTTTCAATTTGCACAATTTGCAATCTGATTACAGCTTACCACCTCCTTCAATGATGTTCACATGCAAAACTCTTATCTTCTTTTAACCAGGAACAACAGTATCCTGTGAAGCAATATGCCACCGTCCACTTGTGTGGCCCATGGACGAGTCTTCTACTACGAGAAGCATATCCCATCGCCCCTGGCATGGACCTACACAGATTCTTTTCAGTGTCCAACTCAGACTCCACGGCACGTCCCAAGTGTATGGCTAGCAGAGGCTAACAATCTTCTAAGTTGGACTCACATCTCTCATTGCCCTTGACATAGAGCAATGTAGAGTCTTTCAGTAGCCATCACTGTCGAAATGAGTATCAACAACCTTCTACTTTCACAAATCAGCACCCTCTAGACCCTTCAAGAAAGAAACAAAGACATCCAAAGCTAACGAAAGAGCTAGAAGCATCACACTGCTCTATTAATTAACCATTTGACATTTCCCTCAAAACCATCTACTGGCATTACTTGAAACTCTCCAAACAGAACAAAACCCAACATTTCAAAGTTCCTGACTCCATCGTTCAAAAACCCAAAACAGCTCATAAATCTAATCTGGGGGGGGGGGGGGGGGGGGGGGGGGGGAATGGCATCCACCTTATCCCTATCGATTTCCCATCTACCCATCTGCAAATCACAAGACCATTCCAAGGAAGGCCTTCCTAAAACAACTGCTAGAGAAAACCTGAATACCAGAACACCTTCAGATGTCAACTACAGCAGAAGGGGCTTTCTAAAATCTACTGGTTTGGGCCTTCTAGGAGGAGGGTTGTCTTTAGTTCAGCCTGCAAGAGCTGAACCAGAGAGCCCACAGGAGGCTACTTCCAGTAGAATGTCTTACTCGAGATTCCGGCAGTACTTGGACGAAGGAGCCGTGAAGAAGGTAGACCTGTTCGAGAACGGCACCGTCGCCATCGCTGAGATATTCAATCCTGCACTTAACAAAATCCAGAGAGTCAAAATACAGTTGCCAGGGTTGCCACAGGAATTGCTGAGGAAACTGAAAGAAAAAGATGTCGATTTCGCTGCCCATCCTATGGAAGTCAACATGGGACTTGCGCTTCTTGATTTGTTGGGGAACTTAGCCTTCCCTTTGCTTCTGCTTGGTTCTCTATTTCTGAGAGGAGCGCCAATGAATTCTCCAGGCGGCCCCAACTTGCCATTCAGGCTTGGAAGGTAAGCACTGAAATACTTAACGAAATTTGCTTACTGTTAGAATGATGAAATCATGTGAAGATTGATATAAACTGCTCTGTAAAATTACAACAGGACCAAAGCCAAGTTTCAGATGGAACCCAACACTGGCATCACATTCGACGATGTAGCTGGAGTTGATGAAGTAAAGCAAGATTTCCAGGAGATTGTTGAGTTCTTGAGAACCCCAGAAAAATTTGCAGCAGTCGGAGCAAGGATTCCTAAAGGGGTGTTGCTAGTTGGCCCACCTGGGACAGGGAAAACATTGCTGGCTAAAGCCATAGCTGGAGAAGCAGGGGTTCCTTTCTTTTCTCTTTCAGGTTCAGAGTTCATTGAGATGTTTGTCGGGGTGGGTGCTTCAAGAGTGAGAGATTTGTTCAACAAGGCAAAGGCAAATTCGCCATGTCTGGTTTTTATTGACGAGATTGATGCAGTGGGAAGGCAAAGGGGAACGGGAATTGGAGGAGGAAATGATGAGAGGGAGCAAACGCTGAATCAGTTGCTTACAGAAATGGATGGATTCAGTGGGGACAGTGGAGTGATTGTTATCGCTGCCACTAATCGGCCTGAAATTCTTGATTCAGCTTTGCTTAGACCAGGAAGGTTTGATAGACAGGTAAGAAATTCAGTTCTTTCAAATGGTTTGCACCTTTTTTTAAAAACGATAACAAGGATTTCATTGAAGCAAACAGGACTGAAATAGTTCACACCATGGATAGAGGATGCATTTACTTGTTAGGCAAGCATACCCAAGAGTAGAACCAGCCATGGTATGGCCGTTATGTAACAATAAGGGTGGTAACCATTACCATTACATGTTCCCATTTCGGGGAAAAAAAAAAAAATGGCCATAACAACTGTTAAGGCCTGTTTCATAACGGTAATAATGGTGGCTGCTCTTCAATGTTCGATTCTACTCTATATTAGAACACTTCTTTGAATGCTATTCCGATCTTAGTCTTATTCCATGTCCCGTGCTAGGAAGCATTACTCCTCTTTTCATTCCAAATTCAAGAATATGACTGATACGATTGATTGGTCTATGCGCCTCTCTTATTAATTTTTGTATCCCCTGCTCCTCGGATGCAATTCGATCCTTAGACATTATGGAACACCTTGGATCCAGCACATCCACAAGTCAGTGCAATTATAATACAGGTGATATTATCATGAAAAATTAGTATTTAACAGTAACATGCAGAAGGAACATCCATTGTAGTGAGAGTATAGTAGAGTAGGATAGAAATAATACAATCAATCATTAAATCCAATGATCTACAACTATGATCCTAGACTGGATTTAAATCACATGAGAATAATACTGGATAATGACAATTCGAATTGAACCGTAACTGACAAAATCGCATATGAGTTGTATGATTTGATAGAAGATGGAATGACACCATGTAAACTGTTGGTTATGCCATAACATAGCGTTGCTATAGTTGGTTTTTCCTTCTTTTTTTTTTTTTAATGCAGGGTGGGTGAAGTGGAATTGCAGGTAATATGGGTCTTTCTCATGGTCTACTAGTTTAAATGCTCCATATAGTTCATTATTAGATTCTTGTATGTCAAATAAATTTTATTGTGGTATGTCAAACATATAAGTTTCTTTTGGCCCACATTTATAACTGTCCATCTACACACCAGTGCATGTGCTAATATGGCTGACATGCAAGATTTGAGCAATCTATTAGGTGTGCCAATCTGTATAGATGTTCTGGCAAAAAAACTCAGGCCAATCCACTCATCACATGGGCCACTGAATGAAACAGCAATGGCCATAAAAGGTATATTTTTAGCCATCCATTTGTTTTCTCTGGGCCACCTGAAGAGTAAACAGCCTGAGGGATAGGGTATCTACAGGGTCTGGCCCACCTGATGGACTGCTCAGGTCTGGCACAGGTGAACCAATTGCACTGGCATGTTGATGGCAGGGCTATGCACATGTGATGCGTGTGGGGTTAGCAAACCTCTAATTTTGCAGCTATAGATTTTGAAATTTATGATCTGATTTTAAATTTCGATTTGGTCTACCCTCTTTACTATTCACAATCCAGTTTGATTTTCAGAAACAATGGAGAGCCAAATTAATTTCCCACTAGATGCATGGTCGATGCTTGGTTGAAACAAAAAAAATTTGAAGTAGATTTCTTCTATGATTTTTTCTATCTTTTGCTCTGATTTCATAAGAGCATAAGGCACTACAGGACTGTGGCACATTTCCTATTTGTTCGTGTTAGCGCAGATATATAGTTGTTTTCCAGCACATAAAACTCATCTGGCCCGTTCCTTAAACAGGTAACTGTCGGATTGCCTGATGTCAGAGGGAGAGAAGAAATCCTGAAGGTCCATAGCAAAAACAAGAAGCTTAGTAAGGAACTCTCTCTCAATGTTATTGCCATGAGGACACCAGGGTTCAGCGGTGCTGACCTGGCAAACCTCATGAACGAAGCTGCCATTCTTGCTGGCAGAAGAGGCAAAGAGATGATAACAGTGAAAGAAATCGATGATTCCATCGATCGGATCGTAGCAGGCATGGAGGGCACCAAGATGACAGATGGAAAGAGCAAGATCCTTGTGGCTTATCATGAAATCGGGCATGCAGCCTGCGCGTAAGTTTTCTTGAATTATCTCTGCATGAGTAGTAATATACTTCCAAGTTATTGAAATGGTCTCTGCTTGTCAATTTATCTATGATTTTGAATTTGTTCCTGGAAGATGAAGGATGGGTTTGTTACTGATTAATTCCTTGTCTAGGCACTAAAAAACATATAGGAGAGTTTTTAGCACATTTCTCTGCAATCACTTGGTTTTAAGAATGCAAGTTTTTGTTGTCTCTAGTTTATTGTAGAAATGCTTTGGTTGTCTTGGTTAATCTGTGATTCAAGCATCAATTCAACTAACACTATTCTTGAAATAGAAGGCCACCATAAGCAAAGTTTGGAACCTTAAAAACTCTTTTGCGAGAGAACTTAGAATTCAAATTTCCGATGGTCCACAACTTCGCATGGTTAAACACATCCATCTCTTTCTCTAAATCCTAGCACCACAAAAGATTAGTGAAATAAAATACTCCTAAGCCACCTGCAGAATCTAATTCTGTCCACTTCTCAATACCATTGAAAATCTCAAATGCCCAAATCACGTGTTGCATGCATGTCAAAATAGGTATCAAGGGAAAACCTAAATTTATGTTTTTCATTATTATTATTATATATTATGCATACCGGCCCCAATTAGTTGAAATAGGGCTTAGATGATGATGAATTATATATTATGCATACGGTTGTGAAGGGTTTCTATTTCTTTGGAGAGGAGTTATATGATACGTGACCCACATCTTTGTACAGTATAAAACTACAAATGGGTTCATTTCTGAAAAGAAGGGCCCATGAGTCAGTCCGGATAATTGGTGTGTTGTCCCCACACTGATGGACCATGCATAAAGAACCACCTAGGAGAATATTTACCATTCAATTTTAGCCTACAGATAGATGGTTAAGAAGAGAAACACAGCATGCCTAAAAAATCTCCTCCATAGGACATTATTAACGTTTGGATTTGTGGCCTACATTGTCTGAGAAAGGCAGTAAACTCCGTAAATTACAATGCAGGTATATAGACTAAATGGCCTTGTTAATCTGCTGATAACAGGACATTGACTCCTGGGCATGACCCAGTACAGAAAGTTACTCTTATTCCTCGAGGACAAGCCCGTGGTCTTACTTGGTTCATGCCTGGGGAGGATCCAGCTCTTGTTTCGAAACAGCAGATCTTTGCTAGAATAGTCGGAGGTCTTGGGGGCCGGGCTGCAGAGGAAGTTATATTTGGAGAATCAGAGGTTACTACTGGTGCAGCTGGAGATTTGGTGCAGATCACTCAAATTGCAAAGCAGGTAAGATGCATGAAAATGCTCATCTCTGGCTTTTATTTCTTGTGATAAGCTATGAAGTGTGAGTAGTTCTGCTGCAATTTCTCGTATTTTGGTAAATATGAGTTGGATAGAGGAAGCATGTAGTTTCTTTTCTATTGTGGAAGTTCTCTTCTTCTTCTTCTTCTTTTGTCCTCTAAGTACATGAAAGCTAATGGGTAGGTGTGTTCCTTCTCTCTCTCACCAGATGGTAACCATGTTCGGGATGTCTGAGATTGGACCATGGGCATTGACTGATCCAGCAGTTCAAAGCAGTGATGTGGTACTGAGGATGCTAGCAAGGAATTCCATGTCAGAAAAACTTGCTGAAGATATCGATAAGTCGATAAAGGCAATTATCGACAACGCATATGAAATTGCAAAGACCCACATAAGGAATAACCGGGCAGCCATTGACAAGCTAGTAGAGGTTCTCTTAGAAAAGGAAACTCTAAATGGAGATGAATTCAGAGCAATCCTATCTGAGTTTACTGAAATACTGCTGGACAAAATCAATACAAAACCTGTTTCTGAGCTGATTACAGCTTGAGCAGCCTTGACACTGTACATCGTGTGTAATGATAAATAACCCATGGTAATTTGTGATACAGAAATGGAGTAATAAAATCTTGATCTCATGTTCAATAGAAAGAGTTTTCATAATAGTCTGTTTGTGCACCTCCCATGGCTAAACTTTAGTACTTCCCATGAATTTTAAAGACAGACCCCATCAAACTTCCATATTTAGTGATGAAAGCACATGAGCACACCCACACACACACACAACCCAACCCAACCCAAGTATATGATATCAGCCAGGTTTTCATAGAATGGGGAATTTAGAGCTCAGGTTTAGGCCTAAGCTCCATCCATGGAATCACCCATTCCACAAGTTCTGGACTGTATCTTATAAAATAACTCAACATCAGTCCTCCAAGGAGCAGGTAAGATCTTTCCATGACATGGTGTCGCTGTGAGCAATCAGTAATGATCATTGAAATCCACCTCTTGGTTGTGATTAGTTGAGAGATGATCTCCATGTTTAAGGATCCAATGAAAACCACATTGTGAACTGTAGTACCTCATTCCCACCATAGCCCAAACTGTACAAAGGACATTTGAATTACTACAGTCGGATTTTGTGATTATCTGACCACTTGGTCTCAACTGCTCGCATTTCACGACCAATGAGCATAGATGAGGTCGTCCAGCTGTAGGAACTGACAAGTTTCATTTGATTTCTTAATATTCTGGTTTTTTGGGGGCAAGACGTCCATCAGTCAATGCCCCAGACAGTACTTTTGCACATGATTTGAAGTAAAAGGAGGCCTACCAGTAATCATTACAGGAACATGATCCTTCTCGGAAATGGTGGAACCGGCTGCGATCTCTCACAACTACCTCCCGGTTATAAACCCCAGATAGAACCTTTGCAAAATTGTGGCAATCAACACAGATGCGAAGGTTCTTGGCAATTCTTATTGTCGTTCCAGGAGGAGTCATGACCATCCCAAAAGCAATGGCCAACTTCTCGCTATGATAAGAGAGAGCATTCTCCTTTCCTTCCATATCTAAGTTGTGCAGCTCAGCTGTCATATCTGGAATATAACCAGCAATCTTCAGTTGCTTTCCAATTTCATCCAACATCTCATAGATCTCCTCCTTTTGTGGATGTGAATCATCATCCACAACAAACTCATGGACTTCTCCTCTTAGTTCGATTGTACTACAACCGGGCATCGTTTGGATTCCTTTCTCTTTCATCAACCTCCTCACATCTGCCACCTTCTCCCAATTCCCAGCAGAAGCATAAATATTCAATAACAAAACATAATCCCCAGCTTGTTGGGCTTTTAACTCGATCAAATGCCCAACAACACGTTCACCGAGAGCAATGTGACCGTGAATTCTGCAAGTGCCAAGCAGAGTCCTCCAAATCGTCGAATCAGGCTCGACCATCATCGAATTTATAAGATGGTAGGCCTGATCCAGCAGACCTGCACGACCCAAAAGATCAACCATGCACCCATAGTGATGGATGTTTGGCACTAATCCGAATTCAGACTTCATTAAATCAAAAAACTTCAAACCTTCATCCACCAATCCACCATGACTACAAGCTGATAAAACACCCGTAAAAGTCTGGTCATCTGGCACAATACCTACTCTCTGCATTTCCACAAATGCTTCAATGGCTTCCCTTCCATGGCCATTCATTGCCAACCCAGAAATCATTGCACTCCAGGTAACGACATTTCTCTCAACCATCTCATCAAACACCCTAAAAGCCTTATCCACGCACCCACATTTTGAGTACATCACTATAAGTGAATTGCACAGATTCAAAGCATTACTGAAGCCTCGTTCATTGATGTAATTATGAATCCGCTCTCCGAAATCAAGCGTGCCCAAGTGAGTACAAGCCTGGAGGAGAAGCAAACAAGTGACATCATCCGGTTCAGATTCATAGGGCGGGGCCTGCATAACGTCAAACAGCCCCAGGGCATCTTTAGTCCGACCGTTGCGTGCATAGCAAGAAATCAAAACGTTCCATGCGACCGTGTCTCTCACGGACATTTCGTCGAACACTAGGCGTGCACCATCGCCATTCCCGCATGCAGAATAAAAACCCATCAAAGAGGTGAGGAGAAGAGAATCGGACTGGTGGCCGTCTCGAAGGATCCGGGCATGAATCTGTCTGCCTCCTGTTAAAGACGGAATTCTAATGCAGGATTTGAGAACGAAGGAAGAAGAGAATGGGGTCGGACGAATGCCTTGCTTCCGCATGCGCGAGTACAAGTAGAAGGCTTGGTCAGGGGAGCTGCTCTGAGAATAGGCTTTCATGATGGCGTTGTAAAGAGGAAGGGTGGGGTTGGGAATTTGAATGAAAATTTGGCGCGAGTAGTCTAGGTCTTGAGTGGTGGCGGAGGATAAGAAGGGGTCAGAATGGCGGGGTTTTCAATGAGGGATGTACGGATCAGATGGCCGTGGATTTGCAGAAGGTTGGCCTTTGTTGAGCATGACTTTATGATGGAAAGACATGTATCTTCAAACCTACTACAAAGGTGATTTTGTTGTTGTTGTTGTTGCTGCTGCTGCAGCTGCTTCTGTGGTTGTTGTTGTTGTTGTATCAATGGTTTTTGCCGCTGATGCTGTAGTTGTAGTTGTTGGTGAATGTGGTGACGGAGGAGGTGATGAGAAGAGAAATGAGTTTGACGAGAAGAGAGATGAGTTTGATAAGATGAGAGATGGGAACGGGTGAGTCGAATCAAAGCCATACCATCATGTATGGAAATTTGAAAGGTCGGTGGATAAGTACAAGGACATTTTTCTGGTTCAAGGCTCGCTTTTTCCGGGCAGGGCAAGAAGCGATAGAGGTAGGGTTTCAACGGGTTAGACCGGGCAGAGCTCGTCCAAAGCCCAGCCCCTCTTCTTCAACATTGCCCAAATCCAGCCCGGACCTGTAACGGGCCCATATTGTTCAGCCCAAGCCCATCCAAGGGCCTGTTTGAAAGCGTGGATTTTGAACCCCTGGATTTGAAATCCTCTTGTTGTATTTGGCGATTTGGATTCTGTATCCTTTGTAATCCAAAAGTAGCTATGCATACTATATTTACATTGGTTTGAATTTGATTATCAAATCAACTTTAATATGTTTAATTGGTGTACATATGCAATGTTTGACACAATGGTTATAATAAGCCTATTGAAATACATACTTTGCCTGAAAATGATGACATTCCAAGTCTCGGATGGACCACAGGCATAAGATCACATCCAAGGCACTAACCTATGATTTAAATTTTGAATTTTAAAATGGTTAGCTGTCTGGGCTGACAGGCAAGTCCAAGCCTAACCTATTTAAGCTCGAATCTAGCCTGCCTAGCCTACGGGCCTTATAATCACCCCAGCCCCAGTCCGAATGCTCATCAGGACTTATAATCCTGAAACTTGAGAGGGAGTACCTCCTCACAAAAAAAGTCATAGGAAACAAGTACTTACAATTGTTCACCAAAACACAAGCCTCTACAAAGTCATAAGATTACGTGTGAGGGTGGACGCTTGCTAAGGTCAGAAAGTGAAGGAAGTTAATGACCCAATGACAGAAGAGCCCATGATCAAAATATTGGTGAACAGTTATTACAAGAATCCCATGTAACACTAAGCTCTGTGCGACCTATCATGATGTTCGTGACTTCGTGTGTTATATCCACTTCGTCCATCCATTTTACCATATCATTTGAGGGCATAAGCTCAAGCATGAGGGAGATCCAAAAAGCAGATAGACCATAGGCCACACCAACAGAAAAAGTAAGGATGGTAACATCCACTATTTAAACCTTCCTAAGACTACCTTCCTGTTATCGGGCATTCTAACTAAACAAAGGGAAAACACAAATTTCAGTTCTTAAAAAAGTTTAAGGATGAGCTTCAATTCCCACTTTTTCTTGTGGTGTGTCTCACTTAATTAAGTTTTGGATCTTCATCATATTTAGACTTATGTCTAAATGAACTAACCAAGCAGAGGGAGAGTGTGGATATAACACCTACATCACAGTGGGCCCACAAAGATTGGGGTTGGCAGAAGGTAAGTCATACCTTTTTTCACTCTCATGTAAAGCTAAAAAATCCTTAGGTTTATATAACCGTGATGTAGGCGCATGCAACCCACATGAGAAATGAGAAGTGAGATAAGATTAAAATTTAGAGAGAGAGAGAGTCTGTGAAAGCGAAAAGTAAGGGGAATGGTTAAAGCATGTTAATAAAGAAAGCGAAGTCCTCAACTGTTCTAAATTTAGGCGTCTTATCTTCACATTTTTCGGGTTCAATGACCCATGCAGGTATTAGATCTAGAGGGCTTTTTTCTCACAAGCTCCTTAAATAGCTTGTTTCATACAGCCATACAAAATGAATGGGAGAGGGAGCCAAGGCTACTCACAAAAATACCCTTTGATTAGAAAATTCCTTCACATGTCATGAGATTTTGTGAGGTAAAACTTTATTTGGCTGTTAAATTTTGGACCTAAAACTAATATTAACTCATTTAAAGAATTTTTATGAGTGAAATTTCAAATGCACACCACTACTTTTTTAAATTTATAAAATATCCTTATTATTTTTTATTTAAATGTATTCCCATCTCCCTTACACATTCGAAGTCCTCTTCATTCCAATCATATAGCTAAAATTAGCCAAACGCCTCTTTCATTATTTATTGTAGAGAAAGATGGGAGGAAATAAGCAGCATTGGATATAGCAACTTGCTCGGTCCATTCAACCTGTGGGACTGCCCATGGATTAATGGCAAATATTGCTATGGTTTGGGCACCTGCCTGTCCAATTGCTAGTCCAACACTGCTTCTTCTATCCACCAAATGTCATATGAGACAGGTACCATTGAGATAGCAATATTGTGGTTGACTCCCGTGTTAGTTTTGCACCACTAAGAAAGTAGCAGTGACTCGTCCTCTGACATTTGGCACCCATGTATAGCTATCCAGGCCATCCAAATTGTGGATCCCATTGTGGATGGACCATATTTCCAAGAAATTAAAAATTGAGAAATCTTAGCCATCTGACTAATGGCTATAAAATGGATGGTTAAAGGTAAAATGATGAGTTGTCCAAATTTAAAAAGAACACATGAAACAATACGTGGTCATTTGAAGGTAAATGCATAGGTATGGGGAACACCTAATTTATACTTTTATGTTACCATATAAAATAGTATACTCAGTGTCTTCAATTTGTAGACATATGGTATAGAGATCCAACCGTTAATTTGTCATGCCCCAACCTTAGATGAACCCGTAGTCGAAGACCCTAGCCACCATTCTTGGGGCCCTCTCTCTTTGAAGGTAGACAGACCATTTCTGTAGAAAGATTAAGAGTCGACCCATTGAGGAGAATTTGGGGACATGGTCCGTCCATGGTGTTTGGCCACCAAACCCATGGTCTGCATCACATGGAAACGGGGCCCACTTTCACATGAAAACCCGAATACAATGCATATCCCCATATCAAGGATCAAATAAATTCCCTTTCAATCTTGCATCCATGTATAGCTACTAGGCTGTGAGTCCACCATCACCATAAGCTTTTTCTTCTTGTAATTAGCCTTAAAGCAAGCTTGTCTGAGCTTCTTCGTTTTCTCCCCAATTTCCATGGCTGGGATTTCCTCCATCATTCGTTTCTGCTGCTCCAACACCTCTATGGCAGTCCTGAGCTGGGATTCACCTACTTCTCCATCCTCCCTCCCCAATTCCTACAGTACCACCAATCATGCACATTACATCAAGAATGCTCCAATCTGGTCTCTGTTTTTGGACTTAGACAGTCCAATCAGAGACCTGGACCGTCCATTTCATCCAAGCAGCTCTAAAAAGGGCCACCTCTAAAAAAAACATACAAATCAAGGGTCAGTTTCATATGATCAATTGGCTAGAAAATGGACGGTTTGGATCATTTGCATTGTGAAAAGATACTATCCTGGCCGCACATGGGAGAGATCCAAGCGGCTCATCAGGAGGGGTTATCACAGACGACCTGGACCAAAATCAGGCCATTCCACTTTCCGTTATGACACGTGTGATGACTGAGAGCCCATGGTCAAACTCGTTAACCATTCATTTCTTTTTCACACGTGTGGAACGCCTGATGAGTGGGTCAACCTGAACTTTTGGTCAAGGAACCAAGTTGGTCTTGTCCGCTTGATGATCAGCTTGGATAAGGCACGTGTGATCTGCAAGCAAGTCTCAATAATAAAAGCTTGTTGTATATGGTGCATGTACGGTGAATGTTAGAGAGAGAGAGAGAAGGAAGTACCTGGACGTTCTTGATAAGCGTTTGTAAGCTCTTCATCTTCCTGTGGGGCCATCTGGGAATACCCAATTCCCTACACCTCTTCTTCAACAGCGTCAATCCAACGTTCATCTCCTTCGCTGCTTGTGTTATGGGCATGTAAAAATAACGAGATAGCTCTTTGAAGCTTATACTTCTATCTTCTCTGCATCTTTCCACCTTTTTCTCTTTCAGCTCCTCTCCATTGCAAAACACCATACCTTCTTCTCTGGCTCTTTCCATCTTCCTCTCTTTTGGCTCCTCACTACTAATCTCTTCTCTATTGCAAAACACCATACCTTCCTCTCTAAATCTTTCCTCCTTCCTCTCTTTCAACTCCTCACCACTCTCTTCTTCATTGCAAAAAACCATATCTTTCTTTGCTTGAGGTTTAACACTCAAATCATCCAAAACTCCAAACCCACCATCAAAGGAATCGTACCAATCATCTGCACCTACCAAAACAAGTGCATCCCATCATTGAAAGAGGCCGATTGATACTACTAGCGGTGCATGCGTATCAATGGTCGGAACTATTCAAGAGGCTGGTTGATACCGCCATGAACAGGAATTGCCTGTCTATGGATAGATAAAATCGCAGAATGGCCAACGTACAGTTTACTTAAGTCCATTTATCGAGTGGCTGGGATCAATACACTGATTGACATGGCCCAGCTGGCGTATTACAATTTCATTTCAGTGGTACTACTGCTACTTTTGCCCATTTCTCCATTCATGAAACTATCAGATACAGCAGGCTGTATCTGAAGTTATGATGCATGTAACATGTGTAAAATATCCAATCCATGCAAAAGGTGGCTTACACCATGATGATCACCTGATACGAAAATCAAGCCAATCCACTGACAGAGTAGGCCATACCAGTACACCTTGAATCATACCATTGAATCTCCACTGATTTTGATCTTGTCTCGAATCAACGGTCTGATTTTCATATCAGGTGGGACCCACCTTTAAACGGATCGGATTTTCTACACATGTGACATATTGGCAGGAAAAGAAGTGGTTGTATCATAGCTTATGATACAGCCACTGTATGTGGTCATTTCTCTATTCGAAAACGATACGAAAAAGAGGGGGAAAACAAGTGCTACCATGTTTTTGACGTGAAATAATACTTACACCCAACGATTTTACGTATACATCCCTTCTCTTTAATTATTACAGTGGAAGTGAAGCAGAAAAGTGGCGTATGCAACAAAATAAATAAATAAATAAAAATTTAAAATTTAAAAATAAAAATAAAAAATAAAAATAAAAAGGAGTGGGAATATAATTAACTATTTTTCAGCAACAAATAGAAATTCACCTGGCAACATGTTTGTATGGTCAGGCAAGAACTCCATGGATGAACAGAAAGGTTCATGAACAAAGCTCTCCATTAATGGAGCTCCAAACACATCCTCCTTTATAGGAACTTCAGCTTGCCAATTCAGATGAGACTCCCCACTACAAGTAAAAAGAAAAAAGAACTCTTCAAAAGCATATAGAAGTACATATATCAAAAGAACAAAACTAATTGCTATGTTGGTTTTTTACCTGAAATCCAGCAGCTCCTGGTATTGGAACCAAAAGGGCTCTTCTTCCTTAGCTACTACTTCAAAGAGAGGCCAGCTATCCAGTGATTGCTTTTCCATGTTTGGAGAAAAAAAAAATGGAAATTTTTTCAAAGTGTTTGGATGGATGTGTTGCTATGCTATTTGAGTTGGGGAGTTGGAGTAAGCCTCTATATTTAGAGGAGAGAAGGTGGCGTAATAATGAGTAATGACTGGGAGATCGTGTGCGCCGTTGCATGAACCAGCCATGCATGGATGTTGATGGTGGAGGCGTGTGAGAGTTACAAGATTAGAGAAGATTTTCGGGGGTAATTTAATGGAGAAATGCTCCAATGCTCTCGAGAGCACTACAAGTCATAGTGCTCCTAGTTACATCGGTTCATTTGGACATTCCAATCGATCAATCTGAACTGTCCATTTAGTCCTAAAAAATTTCATGCGCTATGATTGAAAAATAGATCTGATTATATGATCTAATCAATCCTACATTTTGTATTATGTTTTTAACCCATCCTTTTTCTAAGCCATGGATGGAACGGTTACAATTGCCTTAAAGAGGTGATTCTTTAGAATAATAATCAATCCGTGATGGTTCCTAAGAAATAGATGGATCAAACTATTGGTTGGACATATGTTTGTACAAACGATCCTGACTGTCCATATTTAAAAGACATTCATCGAATAGTTAGTATTTATCTTATTGGTGCGATGTTCATACCATAGCCTATGAAATTTTTGATGGAACCAATGAACAGTCTAGATCAATGGATTGGATTGTCTAAGTGTCCCAATTAATACCACTAAGAGCACTATAATTTACAATGCTCTAGGAGCACTGGAGCATGTCTCTTTAATGAAAGGTGGATTAACCGAAACCAGCCCATCGAGCCAATGAGAGAAGTCTGCAGGAGTAGGTTCTCTACTCCCACACAAGTGGACATTCCTCTACATGCACCAGTAATACCTATCCTAAATCCGATCTGCCCATCAGGTGGGCCCTAGTACTTAGAATCTAGGATAAAAGATTAGACCTATCTAATCACCAGGTGGATGAGAATGCATAAAACAATTTGAGAGCTTAAATGTCTTGTTCAGTTGTCCATTTGTTCCGTACATTAACTCTAAAAAATCAACAGGCCAGCCTTTTTTTACCATCGAACGTAAATGGTGGGCCTTATCCGATGGACGGATCCGATTTTGTGAAAGTGGGCCATGTTGGTATATATGGAAGCCTGTAATGTGACTTAGGTGTACACGCGGCTAGCAGACCTCCCACTTCAACGCCATGATTATTTTGGCTAGTGACGAGAAAAACGAGCTCCATGAAAATGGGGCGTTATGGTACCATGTGTGATTGCTCCAATTTAGCAAGTCGTGGCAACGTATCCAGGGTAGGCCTGCATTCACAACTAATCCAGACCGTTCAAACTGTTGGCCCATTACGGATGGATAATATTGCTATCAGAAAATCTTTTAACTATATAATCTTGCCCATTGATTTTCAACGACTGACCATTTTTTACCCCCACCTCATCGGGTGGCTGGCCTGAAATCAGAATCATTTATCCGGTAGACCTTGCCATGGATTAGCCACAGCCCAAAAAATTATTGACGGGTTGATGCTAACTAGCTGATTGCTTTCCTAAAAATGGACGGGTGAGAGACATTGAATGGTCCACGTTCGGAAAAAGAAAAACATTTTCAGATATATGGTTAGATCAGGTTTAAAAAGTCGCCGATCCCATTCGGCGATCGGCAGGCTTCCTAGCCGGGTCAGTGTCAGAGATCGGTTTTTTACTGAATATTTCAGTCGAGTGAATAGTAAAACTCGGGCGAGTTGAGTGGAGATCCACGATCCACTCGTCTGCTGGGCCGCTGGCTCTCTCTTGGGCGCGGATTGTGTAGAGAGGAGCACATCACGCTATAGCGTAGTGCGGATTATATGTGGGGCGCACCGTGATGTATTTGTTTTATCCACACCGTCCATCCGTTTTTCCTGTTCATTTTAGTAAGTGAATCAAAAACTTAAATATTTAAAAAACTCGAGTGGACCACACCACAGGAAACAGTGACCATTGAACACCTACAATTGAAAACTTCTTAAGAATCTGAAGTTTTATATCAAGCTGATGTCTGTGTTTTCGATTTATCTAGGTCTGTGTGACTTCATGAACAGGTTTGGTGACAAATAAACATTACTCTAGCCGTTAGAAAAGTTTCAATGGTGGACGTCATTATCCCCACTCCTTTCGGTCGTGTGGTATATTTCAGATTTAGATAAGCTTCAAGTTTGGGCTCATGCCCCTAAATGAAATGAACAAACGGATGGACGGAATGGATAACATATACATCAAGGTGGGCCCCATTATAATCCACAGCACGCTCTAGCGGGTGCTCTCCTCACTAAACAATTCGGACGCGGATTGCGTCCTACCCCCTCCGGTCAGGGTTCTGTGGAGCCAACCACAATGTAAGTGTTTTATCCATTCCGTTCATTGCTTTTATCGGATCATTTTAAGTTACGATCCTAAAGATGAGGTAATTCCACAGCCCCAGTGAACCACACCAAAGGAAGCTGCAGTGAAATGACACTCACCGTTGAAACCTTTCTACGGGCCACTGTGATGTTTTCTTACCATCCAACCTATTAATAAGTTCATGTAGACTCTGATCTTTTTCTTACCATCCAACCTATTAATAAGTTCAGTAGACGTGGATGAAGTGAAAACACAAATATAAGCTTGAACCGAAACTTCTCCAGCTCCCAAGAACTTTTTAATGGTGGACGTTCAATCCCCACTTTGTGGTCCATTGGAGCAATGGACCTGCCTCATTTTTGGGATCACACCTGAAACTGATATGAGAAAAGAGATGAACAGCATGGATAAAACACTTACATCACTGTGGCCCCACAGAGCCCCTGCCCGTACGGATTTGGGGGGTTTAGGACGCAATCCGCGTCCAAACAATTCACCTGCCTAGTGGAAGTGTTGAGAAGCCAATGGCCCATGATAACGTGTTCGTAACATCCAGTCCATCCATTAGATGAGACCTCTAGTGTTAGCAAAAGTTCCCAAAAATCATTGGCGGGTAACAACAGAAGGACAAAGGGGAACAAGGATATCCTCCATACAAATTCTCTCGTAGCCATTGTGTTTTTTACTTGCTATCCAACCCATTAATTGGGTGAGACAAGACACATGAAGAAGAATAAACATCCAAAAATCAGCCTGATCAAGGGTCGAGTGGAGATCCACGATCCACTTGTCTGCTCTCTCTCCGTGGGACACGGATTGTGCAGAGAGGAGCACACCACACGGTGGCCATTGACCATTAAAAACATTTTGTAGACCACAAAAAAGTTTTGGATCAAGCTGATATTTTTGGATGGAAAATAAACATTATGGTAGACCCTAGGAATTTTTTAACGATAGCACTTTAGTGACTACTTTTTGTGGTCCACCTGAGATTTGTTTATGCTCCATTTTTTTGGAACATGCTCAAAAATAAGTTGTTAAAAAGGATGGACGTCATGGATATAAAATTCGTACATAAGGTGTGCCCCACGGTCAGGGTTCCACCCACAGCTTTGGTTCCGGGTTGCAGCTGAGTCCTCCTTCAATTTAGAATATCTGATCTTTGCAAAATGTTAGCCGCACCTTGATGATCGTGCGATGTGGAATAAGACATAACTACCACATTGGGTGGACCACACTAGTCTGTAGAGTCAAATCATCAGTTATCCATTGATTTCAATGTTGTATCCTGCCCAGTGAGTATATCAGGATGATGTGGCCGCCTTTTTAATGGATATTTTATCCCATATGTACTTCAGGTTCGCAAGAAAGAAATGGTGCATTGGAAAAAGTTCACATGCAAGCACTGTATGTGCTCATTTCTCATTTTGTTCGGGTCGAATCGTCCCTTTTCTACACCCTTCATGCAGCCTGCTGGGGCCAGCCCAATTAAAATTTGTGCCTGAATTTAAGCCCAGATATGGCCTACAGGCCCAAATGCTGAAGCTTGGGTGGCCCCCCCGGGGAGCGGATTAGGTGAGACCTCGGATCCACCGCGGTGAGAGGGACCTCTGACTGTGGGGCCCACTGTGATGTATGTCACTATATCCACACCGTTCATCCGTATTGAAAGCTCATTTTAGTGCATGATCCAAAAAATGAAGCAGTTCCATATCCCAGATGGACCATAGTACAGGAAACAATGGTGATTGACCATTTAAAACTTCTTGTGGGCCACGAAAGATTTGTATCAAGATGATATTCGTGGGGTCTCTTCATCCAGGTGTTTGTGACCTTATCAACAGTTTAGATTGCAAACGAATATTCCATTGAAATCCATGAAGTTTTTAATGGTGGGATTCAATCACGACTGTTTCCTGTGGTGTAGTCCACCTAAGATTTTATCCAACTTAGTTTTCGGGATCATGCCCGAAAATGAGCTGTCAAAATGGTTGGACGGTGTGGATTTAAGGTACATACATCACTGTGAGCCCCACAGTAAGGTGTCCCACGCACGTCAGCGAATCCGGGGTCCCATCATTTAATGGGGAAAATCAAGGACCTATGATTTTCCCATCAGTGTAATTTATACATCATCATGGTCCACAAATGGACCACCTCCAGTTCATCCAACCGTGCAGCCACGTGGGGCCCATCATGGATCCACCCAAGTACACGGCCCTCATTTCTTCGCGGAGAACACCAAAAAATCCAACGGTATTTTAAATTTCGTTTCCATAAAACAGCAATGCCTTTATCTTCTAAACCTTTGTTCCTCCATGGAAGGGTTCCACCAAATCCACGCCCAAATTCAAACCTCCGGCCTCCATCGAGATGGCTTTCTCGTGAGCGAAGTCCTGAGATTCTGTGCACTCTCGCCTTCCAAGAGCGTAGACTACGGACGCTCCTTCCTCAACGCCGCCCTCGATCCCGTACCCGCTTCTCGGAACTTTGTCATAAGAGGCTACGCTGGGAACGACTACCCGAAAGAAGCCGTGGAGGTAATCGTCGAAATGAGGACAACAGGAACAACACACAACAAGCTCACCTTCCCCTTCCTCTTCAAGGAGTGCGCTCGGCTTTCCAATCTTGAAGGAGGGCGGCAAGTTCAAGCGGAGATTGTGAAGAATGGAGTAGATTCGGATGTCTATGTTTAGAACACTCTGATACATTTCTACGGGTCCTGTGGGCGAATATGTGATGCACGACAAATGTTTGACGGAATGTGTTTCCGGACTGTCGTTTCTTGGAACACGATTATATCTGGGTATGTTGAGAATTCAGATTCAGATGAATCCTTAGTTGTTTTTTACTCTAATGAGAAGCTGTGGCTTCAACTACATGGGACCACGATGGTGGTTTTGTGTGGACCACTAAATGGGTTCACCACCATGTGATAGAGAAAGGCATGATAATGAATCTTCAACTGGGGTGCGGCCCTAGTGAACAAGTATGCAAAATGTGGGGCTATTGATTATGCCCGTCGCATATCTATAAAATGTCTGAGCGGAATGTGTGGACTTGGAGCACAATGATCTTGGGTTTAGCCCAACATGGTCAAGCAAAGGAAGCTCTTGAGCTTTTCAAGTTATTGAAGCATGAGCCGATCGAGCCCAATTACGTCACTTATATTGGGGTCTTGTGCGCATGTAGCCATGCTGGATTGGTTGATGACGGGTACCGTTTCTTTCGGAACATGTCGTGTGTCCAAGGCATCCAACCCATGATGTCACATTATAGTGCTATAGTTGACATCTTAGGTCGTAGGGATCATCTTGAAGAGGCTTATAAGTTCATTACAAGCATGCCCATTGAGCCTGATGTCGTTTTGTGCAGGACATTGCTCAGCGCATGCAGCATTCATGATGTAACTGATAGCAGCGGCATTGGAAAGAAAGTGAGGAATAGGCTACTTAAGCTAGAGCCCAAGCGGAGCAGGAACTATGTGATGGTTGCTAACATGTATGCAGAGGTTGGTCTGTGGGAGGAAGTGGCAAATGTTCGTAGGACGACGAGACCTGAAGGCTTAAAGAAGATGTCAAGAGAGAGTTGCATCAAGGTGGTCGGGTCAGTTCATAGATTCGTCTGCTAGCATATATCTAAAAACGGGCCAAGTAGAAAATTAGTTACTATAATGTCCAAAGTAAAATATAAAATGCTGAGCAGAGGTAAGCACTGGCGTGCATAGCTATTTGGGCTCAGCCACATGGGCTGAAATTTGGTTTAACTTCTAAGCCTGTTGTCTTACTCAGGCCTTAACAAATAAATGGGCTAGGTTGGGCAAATACTTAGCAACATTTGTTCAATTGATGCCCTGCCTGACTCTGACTCTAGCTCTATTTATAGCTGCTATTTGCTGGGTTTGAGACTAACTATCAGGCTGGCTGTCTGTAGCAGGCCAAAATTTCAGGTGGACAGAAATGGAAAAAAAAAAAAAGCACTGCCCCCATCTCCCCATCTCTCTTTTTAAGTGTAGAGCACTTTGTTACTCAACTACTCTTAGTTAAAATGGAATGGTTGATGCTTGGAAAGAATTGAAGCCCAGAAGAGGTGACTTTTGTCACAAGACTAGTAATTGCTATGCTTTTTGGATGATTTCCATGGGTTCCTAAGGACCCATTTTATAGCACAAACAATCCATAACCACCACTCTTTTTACCTTAATGATGATTAGAGAAAGTTTAGTCACCTACTCACCTCCCAATAAACTGACGACCATTACCTTCGCATCTTTGTAACTTAAGACCATTACCATTACAAACTTCCATGGCCATTATACCAAAGGGTGCTTTGGGGAACTTGTCCAAGTTGCTACTTTTGGGTTGATATCAATGTGGTAAGAAGGAACAACAATGAGCTGGATATCAGATTTTTATTTTCTAGGTCTGCAAGCGAGGATTTGGGGATTAAATACACCCAAAGTGGGCGTTAACCTTAGTACATAATTGAAGTTAAGAAGAAACACAAGAAATGCCCAATGTTACCCAACATGCGTGTGTAGAGAATAGTGGATCATGTTAACAAATCAGCGCATTTTCAGTCGTAGTTGAAGACCTCATGACTAATTAGAACCCTAAACCCTAAAGAATAAATAGCTAGGAAGCCAGAGTGGAGGGACTGAGGGAGAGTCCAAAGTGGGAGTGGGAATCTAGTTTTTAGTTGCAGGATCCTTCTAACTAAAAAAAACTCTCCTGTAAATTGGTGGATATGTTGATTTGTATGGAATTTGATGGATTCATATCTTTTGATTGATGTTGTCCTTCTGCAAATTCCTCTTTCTCGGTAACCATCCTTGCAAATTGAAGATTTTAAAGGAATCTATTTCTTAACATTTTCATTGATTTGATGCACTTGGTTCTTTGTTTACATTTTGTATTCATGTTGAAATTGAAAAATCCTCAAGGTATCTTCTACTTCAACAAATATAATTTATATGACTTGGACATATAAACTAGGTTGCTGTTAGACATGGATTTGAGAGGTTGAACATTGCAAGCTCAGAAAACCCAATACACTTCATGTCTCTACATTTATATAAAATGTAACACAGAATCTATGAACAACTGTAGCTTCATTGAAACTACATAAGTAATGCATTAATCATCATCATCAGCATCCATAGAAAAAATTATTGTGATTGGACAATACTAACCATTATAAATGGTGTAGAAATCAGTCAGTCATTTTTTCCACAACAATTTTCACATTTTAGGATTTTCTAATCAATGTGATTTTTGGTCCATTTCTGGACCCCCGAGATCCAGGACAGGGAGGGGATTCCCCCAGATCAGCAGAGGCTGATCTTCGCTAGAAAGCAGCTGGAGGATGGTCGCAAGCTTGCTGATTATAACATTTAAAAGGCATCAACCCTCCATCTGGTGCTCCGTCTCAGTGGTGGCATGTAGATTTTTGTGAAGACTCTCACTTGGAAGACCATTACTCTGGAGGTCGACAGTTCTGATACGATTGACAATGTGAAGGAAAAAATCCAGGACAAGGAGGGGATCCCACCAGACCAGCAGCGCCTCACCTTCGCTGGTAAGCAGCTTGAGGATGGGCGCACGCTGGCAGATACAACATACAGAAGGAATCCACCCTTCACCTTGTCCTCCACCTCCGTAGTGGTTTCTAAGTCTGTGCCAGGTTTTAGATGAATTGGCATACTTGGTAGTATGGTTTGGTGAAAAACTCTACAACAGTCCTTTAGCTTAAGATTCTGATGGTTGGTTTGAATAAATGCACTGTTATGATAGTTCTAGGTTTTTGTGTGTGTTAGTTTTTTGGATGATGTTTTCAGACATTAGCATGAGATATGTACTGTTATCTACCAATCTCTTCATACACTGGTGAGAAGCAAGCAATCACAAAATATAACAGGTCTCTGGAAACTTCATACCAGTCCACTGTCCAACAAGGGGTGGCCTCTGGATTAGGAATCGCCGCTGTTCTGTTTATCATATTCAGTAGCTATGGATTAGCTGTGTGGTATGGCTCCAAATTGATACTCCAGAAAGGGTACACAGGTGGCAATGTCATCAATATCATGATAGCAATCGTGACTGGTGGAATGTAAGTTAGAATCGGTTATTACATACATGCATGATCAAGCAGAAGTAATATTGCAAAGAAAAATAAATAAAATTACAGAAGCGATTAGGTCACCTTGGTCTTGTGCAATCTTGCTTCTTCTTTTTTTTTTTTTTGAACCAGGTCTCTAGGCCAAGCTTCCCCAACTGTGAATGCATTTGCAGCAGGGCGAGCAACAGCATACAAGATGTTTGAGACCATCAAACGGAAACCAAAGATCAACTCATACGACATAAGTGGAATTGTGTTGGAAGATATCAACAGCGATATAGAACTGAGACATGTTTGCTTTAGCTACCCTGCAAGACCTGACATTCATGTATTTTCTAGGTTCTCGTTGCATGTTCCAAGCGGCATGACTGTGGCTCTAGTTGGAGAGAGCGGCAGTGGGAAGTCGACAGTGATCAGCCTGTTGGAGAGGTTCTACAACCCCCAAGCTGGTGAAGTGCTCATAGATGGCATCAACTTGAAGAAGCTGCAACTTGGATGGATCAGAGAGAAGATCGGTCTTGTTAGCCAAGAGCCCATCTTATTCGCAACTACTATAAAGGAGAATATCACATGTGGTAAGGCGGGTGCTACATTGGAAGAAATCAGAACAGTAACTGACATTGCTAATGCTGCAAGGTTCATAGACAAGATGCCATAGGTCACTTGCTTGTACTTTTTTTCTTTTTTTTTTGGTAAATTCACACTACTCTCTCAAAGATGTTGTGGGTGGAAGGCTAGGAAAGGAAGACATTTGTAGTTTGTTTTGGTAAATTAATTGTTTTGTTGATATTGTGCTGATTATTGTCTTGATGAACATTAAATGGGTGAAATATGCATAGGTTCAATCATTTGTTGATTAGGTTAAAAACTGAATTTAGCCTCGGTTGATGCCAAAAGAAGCTAAATCCATCTTTAGTCTCGGTTTTGCCTTAGTTATCTAAACAGAGACTATAACTCCCGTAGCTAAAAGCTTTAACCTTAATTGTTGAGGACTGAGGTTTAAAACAGTTTTAGCTTCGGTCGGAGGCAATTGAGGCTAAATTTGGATTTAGTTTCAGTTGGAAACAATGGAGGCTAAAATTTTGATTTAGCCTCATTTTGAGAAAACTGAAGCTAAAAAGGTTCTTTTAGCTTCACTTGAAGAACCGAGGCTATAAAAATTATTTTAGTCTCAGTCGCTAAAACTGAGGCTAAAGCCTTTAGCCACGAGGGTTTCAACCTCGATTTGGATAACTGAGGCAAAACTGAGGCTAGCCTTTAGTTTTTAACCTTTTTAGCTACAATTTTGAACCGAGGCTAAAGCCCCCTTTTCTTGTAGTGGGTCCACATCAAAGGTTAGCCCATATGATAGATGATAGATGTGAGGGAGACCAAACTAACTTGAGGCACAATTGCTTATGATGTTGGAAACCAAACTTGCTTTTTTTACTTTTTGATTGATAAATATATTCGTTACTAAATATACTTATGAATTGAATAAGTAGAAACTAAGATAAGCTACTCATGGCATGAGTAGCTTATTGATCCCCCCACAGTGAGGTGAGATGTGGCATGCCAGAATTGAACTTATCCATACAATGTACATCGGGTAGTAGCTACCCTTGCAGCCTTGCAATCCACGTAAGAAAAAGTTGCATGGAAAGCACCGGATACCATACTCAAAATATGATATCAAAGGTCCACTGGCTTGGCCGTAAGTTGGGGTGGAAATGAGCCAGGCTAGCAGTCCACGTAAGAAAAAGTTGCATGGAAAGCATCGGATACCATACTCAAAATCTGATATCAAAGGTCCACTGGCTTGGCCGTAAGTTGGGGTGGAAATGAGTCAGGCTCCCTAGCCTGGCCTTGGCCATAACTGGGCTAAAAAGATAGCAAATGATTCGAATGATTGAAGATTTGAAATAATTATAATTTAAGAAATTTTTAAGGCTTCATTTACAACGACTCGCCATCATATAAATGGTTTGGATCATTAAAACATAACACATATACAACCTGACCCCAGTTCCCATAGCCTTAGCTATGCAGAGAGTATAGGAAAAGATTTGAATGATTAAATGTTTGAAATATTCAAATCTATAAGATTTTTTTGGGCATCCATTCTCTACAATGAGTCCCATTATCTAAAAGGTTTGATCGTTGAAACAAAACCCAAATCCAATGACCCTCTTCAAAATACACATGTATGGTAAATGGGAATTGCTCAAAAGTATCTTTAAACCGTAATTCTTTTTGTATGATGGTGGGTGTGCTATGGTCCGTACTGGCATGGAAACTTGGTCTAGATTTCAAGCCTGGACCCAGCCTTAGGGCCAAGTTTAGGTCCCAGTCCTGACCCTCCAGGGTCAGGCCGGACTGCTTGGCTCGTTGCGAACCATAGCCCCAAGAGTGAAAAATCACAACACTTACTACTCTGAGAGCATCTTCCAAACTAAAACATAAATCAATCCGCCGCGCTCGGGAGAGAAAGGCCAGCAGTTTTCATCTGCAGATTCAATCCTTCCATCAAGCGATAGATGCTCTCAAAATCGTTGCAAGAATCATCCCCACAAACGAATCTATGAACCGACCCGACCACCTCGATGCAACTCTCTCCTGCCATCTTCTTTAAGCCTTCATGTCTCATCACCCTACGAACGTTTGCCACTTCTTCCCACAAACCAACCTCTGCGTACATGTTAGCAACCATCACGTAGTTCCCGCTCCGCTTAGGCTCTAGCTCAAGCAGCCTATTCCTCACTTTCTTTCCAATGCCGCTGCTATCAGTAACATCATGAATGCTGCATGCACTGAGCAATGTCCTCCACACAACGGCATCAGGCTCAACGGGCATGCTTGTAATGAATTTATAAGCCTCTGCAAGACGACCCCTGCGGCCTAAGATGTCAACCATAGCACTGTAATGTGACATCATGGGTTGGATGCCTTGGACACACGACATGTCCCGAAAGAAACGGTACCCATCATCAACCAATCCAGCATGGCTACAGGCGCACAGGACCCCAAGATAAGTGACGTAATTGGGCTCGATCGGCTCATGCTTCAGTAGCTGGAAAAGCTCAAGAGCTTCCTTTGCTTGACCATGTTGGGCCAAACCCAAGATCATTGCGCTCCAAGTCCACACATTCCGCTCAGGCATTTTATAGAATATACGACGGGCATAATCAATGGCCCCACATTTTGCATACATGTTCACCAAGGCCGTACCCAGTTGAAGATTCATTACCATGCACTTCTCTATCACATGGTGGTGAACCCATTTCCCCAAGCTCAGATTTCCAAGCTCTGCACAAGCCGAGAGCAAAACCACCATCGTAGTCCCATCTGGTTCAAAGCCACAGCTTCTCATTAGAGTGAAAACAGCTAAGGATTCATCCGACTGTGAATTCTCAACATACCCAGATATAATCGTGTTCCAAGTAACGACAGTCCGAAAACACATCCCATCAAACACTCGGCGTGCATCACATATTCGCCCACAGGACCCGTAGAAATGTATCAGAGTGTTCTGAACATAGACATCCGAATCCACTCCATTCTTCACAATCTCCGCTTGAACTTGCCTCCCTCCTTCAAGATCGAAGAGCCGAGCGCACGCCTTGAAGAGGAAGGGGAAGGTGAGCTTGTTGCGTGTCATTCCCCTCCTCCTCATTTCGACGAATACCTCCACGGCTTCTTTCGGGCAGTCGTTCCCAGCGTAGCCTCTAATGACAAAGTTCCAGGAAGCGGGTATGGGATCGAGGGTGGCGTTGAGGAGGGAGCGTGCGTAATCTACGCTCCCGGAAGGCGAGAGTGCGCAGAATCTCAGGACTTCGCTCACAAGAAAGCCATCTCGATGGAGGCCGGAGGTTTGAATTTGGGCCTGGATTTGGTGGAGCTCTTTCATGGAAGAACAAAGGTTTAGAAGATAAAGGCATTGCTGTTTTATGGAAACGAAATTCAAAATACCGTTTGGATTTTTTGGCGGGTAATGGAGGTAGGCAGTTGAGCTTTGCAATCTGCTCATGTCATGGGTTTTATCTTAGCCGCCCCATGCAGTGATCCATTCTTTGTAATGTTCTCCGCGAAGAAATGAGGGCCTGTACTTGGGCCATGAAAACATGCCAGCAATAAAATAATTTTAAAGATTAGAATATATATCGCTACATAGTTAATGCTAAAACTGCAACATATAACAACTGAATCGAATTTTCAATTTGTCAATCAGTTCATCTTAATAGATAAGAAAACATGCAAACTTTCACAAAGAAAAACCAAAGCTCAATATAGGGAATCATTCTCCAATAAATAATATGGCAAACATTTTTTTTTTTTAAATGCCAGAGAAGATGCAACAGGTGGATCTATGTCCAAGATAATATGGACAGTTAAACTTTTTGAAAAACGAACTGGATTCATCATAAATGTGACCCACCTAATGATTGTACTGGCATGGCATCACATAAAAGGTTCAAACATCTGATGGATGGCCCGATAATGAAGCAAAACATGCCTCGTGGACCAACCGTATTAGATTAGATACACAAGGGAGCCATATGGTTTATGCAATAGTTGTAAGTACCAAACTGATTAGTATACAAGCGTATCTAATAGCACTCTATTGGTACAAGTCCCAAAAGAGTCCCCAGCTGGACTTGACAGCCCCACAATCCAACCATATGGTGTACCTGGCCGTCCAATTGACTGTGCGCCCTGTTGGATGGAACATCTAGTTCGATCGGTGTGCCCCACATCATGGCCGGATTTGCATCCAAGCATCAGTGGGGTCAACCGTGGACCATCTGATGGCTCAAATAGTCCTGCATCATCAGACTTCGCATAAATGTACCATATTGGCACGTTTGAGAGAGTAGGATTCAAAATCCTACTGCTGTGAATAGCCATAGAAGGCTGCAAAAAGTAAAAGAACTTTCACTTGACCAGAAGATGAACTGATTTTGCATCAGAGGAGCAGTATTTAAAGAGTGTGTACCTCAGGGGCAACATAATTTGGCGTTCCACATGTCCCTCTTGAAGAAGTCCAACAACCTGCACATGGAGAGAGAAACAAACGGCAATTAGACATGCAGAGTAACAAATGGCTGGAGCACCTTCATGGATACAACAGACTGTCAACTTACTTGAAATCTGAAATTTTGCCTTGGGAATCGACAAGAAGATTTTTAGGCTAAACAAGGAAGATAACTTCTGTTGCTCCAATCTTTGAGCTCTATAAACAGAGTTGAAATAAAATAAAGAAAAGAGCAGACAAGCATCAACTCATGAAGCATTCATTAAGCAACCCAAATAGCCTTGCCTCCCTCTTCAAACAAAACTGCTCAGAAAAGCCTCAAAAGAAACACTAAGTGAATAATACTAGCCAAGTCTATGAAAAATGAAAACGAGTGTTCAATTCTAAATAGATGGTAATTGACATTCCAAGCGATATTGCTGTAGCAAAGAATCAAGGACCATGTATGCTGGTTGTTATCACAATTCCCAACAATGTTTGTTGGCTGATGACTTGTCCAGATATTGGCAAAAGATGCGAAGACCTCAAAAAAGGTAAGAAATATGAAGGCCTCAAGGAGTAAAAAGATTTTAAAAAAAAAAAAATTTCTGATGCTTGAACAAAGGCTGGAGAGTGATATGTTCAACCAATAAAAGCATAAGAAACTCGGATTGTTGAACAAAGGCCTCAAAATACAAATGGGCTTTTTAGGCTAGGTCATTATATGCTAGAACCATACAATATGAGGGGTTTTCTTTTCTTCTTCTTCTTTTTCAGCATTCACAATTATCACTACCGTTTCATCTGATTCATTGGTCAACCTTAAACTATCTTCCCTATAATGGGTCACAAAAAGTTTCAGTAAATAAATTTAGAAAAATAAAAAGAAAAAGAAAAAAAGATGAGCTAATTGCCAACTCTCCTTCTCTCTCTTTTTTTTTTTTTTTTGGATCAGTAACAGTAAATTTTATTGAAAAAAAAAAAAGGTCCGAAGATTGAAAATATAGGCCAGATTAAAGGAACAACAAGACCGATCAAGAAGGAGGATCTTCCCCAAATACAGAGAGGGGATTGCAACTTGCTGCTTCTGCCCAAGAGTAAACAAGCTGTTAACTCTATATGAGACTTCCTAAGCCGATGAGCAAATACCATCAAACAAAACATGAAAGAGCCAAAGATTTAATAAATATCGATCATAAATTAAAAATGTGATGTGAAGGTGCCAGAGTATTGATTCCTCAGACCCTCAGCCTCTGTGGTGTGAGGAGAATGTATGAAACATTATCTAAACGAAGGAGAGGAACTATTTGACAAACAACTGGACCCTGTCTACTCCAACAGGCTTACAACAATGCCAAATGTAGAACTACAATATTATCACGACTAGTTAACATTGACAAGATCCTTACGATGCACCTTCTAAAAGGAAAAGGAATACCGAGCAGTGTTGCCATTGTTACTGCAAAATCAAGCTGCAAAAAGTAGAAACAGTGAATGAAATGCACATCCAAAAGATAATAGAAAAATATTCAAATCAAATTTAGTGAATGAATGCGAATCCATGAGATGCACTATCTAGGAAAGAAAGCTAGTTCTTCCAAATGCCTGTTGGTCTTAATCACAGCTACATCACATCTATTCCTATGAAAGACAAATTCATTTCATCCTCCCCAAGTTGCATCCATTCCACATTGCCAAATCTCGACATTGTTACAATCAATGCCAACCGGAACCATGGCCCAATGAGAAGAAAAGAGAAAGCAATGACAGATGGAATGGATTTTGGAATAAAAACATGGATTTCAAGAGAAGCTCACCCACGGCAGGAGAGATATGCCTGAAATCCTTCAAAGATTCGGAGCTCACCCACCGGCGGAAGAAGAAAATGAGAAACCAGGCAGAGCCCGGGCATCGTTCGAAAGAGGCATTTGGAAATCCTCTTCTAAATGAGAGGTTAGTTTCAAATCCGCGAATTGTGGGTTTTCCATAATTTAACACATCAACTACATTAATAACTATACATTTAAGGGACCGTTTACTGAATGATTAAGATAGTTTTATATAGGTAAAAATATAAATATTAATCATTAACAACTAGAACCATTATTTAGATGGTCTGGATAATTATATAGCATTACTACTATTAATATGAATGAGTCACCACTGTTTTACATCAAACACAAAACTCACATGTTGTCTCAGTAAATAAATAACGTTGATTGCGCTTTGGATCTGGTAGGGCTCTATGGGCCCCACCATTATTTATATGTTTTAATCCACTCCGTCCATACATTTATACATGTCATTTTATGGTTGATACCAAAAAATGAGCTCGATATAAATCTCTAGTGGACCACACCATGGAAACACATTCGAGATTGAACGTCTAAAAACTGAACATTTGGCTACAGATTATTGTGTTTACCGATGGCTAAAAACCGTAGCTAATACCCTGTTTTTTGGCCATCTCCAAACGATTCTCTGTGAGGCCCGCCGTTCACCGATTTTCTCGTACCATTTTAAGGTATTATATTAAAAAAAGAGGCATGTGCACGGCTCTAGTAGACCACACCAAAGGAAGTTGCACTGATAATGACACCCACCATTGAAACCTTTCTAAGGGCCAATGTGATGTTTTTTTACCATCCAACCATTCATAGAGTCATGTAGACGTGGATGAAGTGAAAACACAAATATCAGCTTGATCCGAAACTTCTTCAGCTCCCAAGAAGTTTTTAATAGTGGACATAAAATACCTACTTTGTGGTCCACATAAGCCTTGAACCTTCCTCATTTTTTGGTTCATACATTCAAATGATTTGAGAAAATAGTTGAACGGGGTGGATAAAACACTTACATCATTGTCGCCCCCACAGAGCCCTGCCCGGATGAATTACCGTCCGAGCGGGGGTAGGATGCAATCATCGTCCATTTTTTTGCAGGGAAATCTCCCTATTTAATAGGGACATACTATAAAGGGATTCAAATCCCGAACATGTGGGGGAATCTCTTGAGATCCTCGGCGAAGATCTCGGAATTCTGAGCGTATTGCGGATATCTTCGAAGATATTTGGAGAAGATCTCGAGCAAAATTCTCTTATATAATATCTAATTATTTAAAATCAGCGAATATGTGCAGTAGAAGGCCAAGGCGGTCTTGGCTAACCTGGATACTTGAATGAGTTTCGAGCCTCCCCTTATAATTGGGTAGATGACTGACCTATTGACCTGCCTCAAGAGTCCGAAAGTAGTCTTGGCTGACCTGTATATTTGGACGAGCTTCGAGCCTTCCCTTATTATTGGGTAGATGGTCGACCTGCAGACCTAGATTCATATGTAGTAGGTGTCCGACCTCTTTCTTCCTTGGTCATTGAAGAGCTCGTTGGTCATGACCTGCGCTGGCCGACCTTGTGTCTTGTGGAGATGTCCAAGCTTACTTCTTCTCTTTAACTAACCTATTTTTACCTGTAACAATTTATTTTATTTTATTTTTTAAAAAAACAAAAGCTATTAATCATACACATGGAAATATAAATTGAATGGTTTTTTAAGAAGAAAATTATTGTTTTTGATTAAAGTTGGGAAAATGAAAAATTAATTTTCACAAAAATATATAAATATATTTTTGCAAAGATGGAAAAAGGGCCGGTGTGGAATTCAATTTATTGGAACAGTTCATTGGGTCATGGATGTCATCTAATGGCGCTTTTTTTTTTTTTTTCTCCTCCATGAATCCCTAAAAATGAGTTCATCTTATTATATACAATCATAATTATGTTTTAGAGATCCTTTCTACTTGGCTTGAATGATGGAAGACAAGGGCCTAAAAAAAAAAATTGAATAACACACGTTTGTAGTAATACCTGTTGCAATGATGTGTGTGTAATCTGTGCCATGCAACATGCAAGTTAGCCCAACGCAAATGAAACGCCAAAAAGATAAAAGAAGAAAAAAAAGAAAAGGATTAAATAGGATAAATTACACCAACTAACTTCCAGCTACATCTGACACTGAATATACAATTAGGCCCATCTACTTAATGTCATCATAAATGGAATGACTATGGTTGTCCAATTAAAGTAATTTTTATGCTGCAAATCATGTAAGGCTCTGCGTTATTGCCACTTAGAACCTGTTTGTATTGAAGGTATAATAAGGAAAGCATTCAATTTACACCAACTAAATCTCTATGCTTGTTTGGGAAGTTGAGGATATTGCCGAAAATTATTTGCTTCTGTGTATCTATCCTAAACAATTGATTATAACTATTTATTTATTTATTTTTATTTATTTATTTATTTTTTTTGAGCTGGATGAAGCGTGATGCAATGTTTTTAAATGAGGCTTGTTTTTATAGAACTGAAATCCAACCAATTTCAAATGCTAAGGGGGAACATTTTGCAAGACTTTTCTATAGCGAAGTAATTAAGGGTAGGCGTAAAAGGGTTGGCTTTGTCTATCATTAACTGCAAATTATCTCATTTTGGTTCACATTTTTCTTTTTTTACTTTTCTTGCGGTCCTATGGCTCAGTGATAGACTTATACGCATTTCGACATGAGGTCATGAGTTTGAGCAACCAAAGTTGTGTGAGTGCACGGGCTCATGTGAGGTGTGGGAATGTATTCGCATGTACAAAAAACACAAAGTAAAGTGTTATTAATTTTTAAAGGAAGCAAATATATTTATTTTTAAGTTCCCCACACCTATTCTATTAACGAATAAATTTCCTCTAATGGCAAGAGAAAACTCCGACGGTGAAATAAGCGGCTTTGTCTACAATTTGCTACCTCTCATCAGACGATCCGCCACATAATTAGTCTCTTTGGGTCACAAAGAAAATCTTTATATTAACCAGACCCTTCAATAATAGGGTGTTATTTTAGTTAACAGTAACTTCACAATAAAGAATTGGTAAGAATTAAAGTGGATGTAAACAAATTAATACTTCTATACAAAGAATATGCCAAATGCATAGACCGTTTCAACATGATAATAAAAAAGAAGAAGCCTCCAATGCAAAATCGGTGGCAGTCAATATAAGACGAATCATTTGAATAGACAAACAAACAAGGTCTCAACATTTTATTTTAACCGTTGAACTAATGATGACCAATGGAATGGTTAAGATCATCCGATCAGTGAAATTCTTAGGCTGCAATTTATCCACAACCAGGGTCACATATTGGACAGTCCAGATTCACGTAATTGCATGCCTCCACTACCATTTAACACGGTGCAATTGTAAATGGAGACCCAAATACGTTACGATCTTATGATGTTAGGCGGACGTTACCGAGCTTAGAGGTTCGGGGCATCCGAACCAAGGAAGCCAATACCGAGGCTACAAAGAAGTTCCTCTTTTTCTACGCCGCGTCTTCGTTCAAACAAAAGCCGCGGTGTTTCTGACATTCATTTGCGATCGGGAGATTTTCAGGTACCTCGTTTCGAATTCATCCTCTTTTTCTTTCAATGATTTCGCAGAATAGAAGGAAATCGCTGCGTTTTGGTGTGATTTTCCTGGTGATCAGTGATTTTTAGGGTTTCATATACGCCATTTGATTTTTCCACGGTTTTTGCATTTTCTTTCTTCCGATTTTTTTGGTTATCTCGAGTTTTTTTTTTTTTTTTTTTTCGGTAGATCGTTTATGATTATCACGTTTCTGAAATTTTAGGGGTGCTTGAAAATTTTATAGGTTAGGATCTTTCGCAGGAAGTTCCACGGATTTTCTACGATTTTCTTCAAAATCATTTTTTTGGAGTTTCTTGAGTGTTTCTATGGGAAGATTGCTTCTTTAAGCATGTGTAGATCGAATTTTATGGTTTCTTTGCCTACAGGAGGGCAATTTCCTCTCTCTCTCTCTCTCTCTCTCTCTCTCTCTCTCTCTCTCTCTCTCTCTCTCGCTCGCTCGCTCGCTCTCTCTCTCTCTCTCTCTCTCTCTCTCTCTCTCTCTCTCTCTCTCTCTCTCTATATATATATATATATATATATATATATATATATATATATATATATTCAGAATAAATTATTCGAATTCTGAGGTGATTTCTGTTTTTCATTTGAGGATAGGTTATTAAGGAATGGGAGATCATCTAGTTTTGTACGTTGACCGTCTCGTAACACCTTCAACCTTAGAATCCATACCAGGGGCAGAAGTTCCGGAATCCTCCGGAGCAAGCTCTCATGAGAATTTTCCAGTCCCTTCGGGTTCTTCTCTGCCAGAGGGGTATCTTGGAGATGATAAGAATGTGGAGGAACGTGATGTCTCTGAGGAAGAAGAGCCACTTATTCAGACCATGGAATGCCGCATTTGCCAGGAGGAGGACCATGTCAAGAACCTGGAGACCCCTTGTGCATGTAGTGGCAGTTTGAAGGTCCATTTCTCTTAACATTCTTTACTGCAGTGACATTGCATTGTATGGGCACTCATGTCTTTTCATCATCTTCGTGGCTCATATGGTAGTGCCATCAGTCATTGCTAGATTGTTGAATAAAACTTTTGGAATTCAGGAAATGATTGTCGCAACTTCTAAATCTGGGATTTGTGCATTGAAAAAGAATCTCTGTTCTATTTGTTGGATAACTGCATTCATATGCTCAGCTGTGTTTTTTCTTTTCAAAACCATTGGTCATATATCCCTATCTTTTGTTAGGAAATTCAGCTAGAAGGTGCTAGTGTGCCATTTGGATTGATATTCTAAGCACTGCAACTTGTAAGCTTACGCTCGCATGTTTGGTTTTAGACCTGGGTTGAAAGACTTGTTTAATATTCTGCATGCTTGATGTTTTGTTGTCCCAGGATGGTGTAATTTGGGATCCTTCTTGGCATATGGATTAATAGGGCTGTCAATGGGTCCGGCCTGTATTTTGATCTATTCCGGCTGGGCCTGTGGCCAGACCAATTCAAAATTTCGATTTCACTTGACCTGATCCCGGTCCATTGGCAGCCCTATGGATTAAGTAACTCCCCTAGCAGAGGTAGAGGCCGGGATACATTACCATTTATGGTTATTGCTTAGCAGAGGGAGGGGTTGTCGATAGTCATTGTGAATAACATCGCTCTCTCTCTCTCCATCTATTTTTCTCTGTGAAAGAGTTGGCATGCATTTAATGATTTGATAGAACCATAGACTATGTTTTGTTTGGAGGCATTTAGCTGACTTAAATATCTTGAAGGAGTTGTAGTTTTCCAACCAATCATAGCACGCTAATGAATCAATATTGCATAATAGTTGCAACTTTGTAAGTGGTTATGGCAATTTATTTTAAAATTTCCTCATCATGTCATATGTTTACTTCTTTGTCAGCTTAGGAAATGGTTCATTCGTAAGTTTATATGCTTGTAAGGATAAGGTAGTCAAAGGTTATCTATTATCTCTTTTGGACTTGTTATGTTTCCTTCCTTTTTTTTTCTTTGCTAAGAAATGGTATGGGAAGGCAGTTTGTGGTGGCAATTCATTGCAATTGGGAGAATTTATCTGATCATATGTTTAAGTGCCTTCTGTTTTCAATCCATTGCTTATCTGGAGTACTGAATTGGGAACCTTGCTGCATTTAGTTTGCACACAGGAAATGCGTGCAGCGATGGTGCAATGAAAAAGGAGATATAACCTGTGAGATATGCCATCAGGTCAGTCCACAAATTTACAACTGTTGTACTCTCTCAGTATCTCTGCATGCAATAAATATACTATATGCTATTGCTACTATATATCTACAAATAGAGGCTTTTCTAATTCAGCCTGGTTGCAGTTTCACCTGCTGACCCTTAGCCAGGTAAAGGAGGGTTGTTGTCAGCTGGGCAGCTGGTCAACAAACTTTTGCACAGTACCATGATAGTGTATCCTGTTTCAATCTCTTGAGGATTGGAGAAACAGGATTTGAAAGGTAAATCCATGATAGCCAAGAGACACGGTGATGGTGGTGGTGATGATGATGATGAGTAGTGGATTATTTAGTGTTTTCCGTATTGTATTCAGTTTTTGTGATTACTCACAAGAATATGGTTAAGTATCAAAATAAATTGGGAGAGAATATTGGGAGAAGTTTACAAAAAAGAAGAAAAAAGAGCAGGCAATGTTGTTTGGTTCTTTGCTAGGGGAACATGATAGAGATTTCTAGCGGTTCTCAGGGTTGAAAACAAGAAGTTAAGAATGTAAATTCTACTAATCGATTTCAAAAGTTGAACTACAAAACCCACAACATGTATCATTTGGCTTAGCCAAAAACATTAACCCAGCTTCACTTTGGAATTGATTGAGAATCGTGACCATCTTTGCTAAGAGTCCACACCCACTTATCCCTAGAGCTGCCATCATGTCCACTTCATAGTGCAATGAAGAGACTTGACAACTCCTCAATCTCTTCTTCCCTCAAATTTCTTCTAAGGTCGGGGACCCCACACTGCCCTTTCCCTTCAAAGGATACAACTGAGATATCGAATCTTCTGCACAGGTCACCAATGTGTATAGGTTCGGAAGCCTATCTTTTAATATCGTGTTCCTACACCACCTATTTGTCCAAAATTTCACCTTGGCCCGATCTCTTGGTTTAAAGGAGATGCCACTTCTAAATTCGGTTGTACGACTTGGGATTGCTTTCCATATACCGGATGCATTGTACAACATAATGGTTCTCGGGAACCATCCTCCCTACTGTTTGCTGTATTTTCCTACGATTATGCTCTCCCAAAAACTAATTTCCTCTTCCCTGAACATCCACAACCATTTCCCTAACAACACTTCATTCACAATTTTCAGATTTCTAATGCCCAATCCCCCTCTTCCTTTGGTTTGCAAACATCCCCCAACTAACTAGATGGATTTTTATTCTTCTTGTTTTTTTGCACCTCGTCACAACAAAATAACTCTGGACCTTCTCCATCTTGTCGATGTCACTCTTAGACATTTGAAGAGAGACATTTTGATTCCAAATTCCCTAACCCTCATTGAAACCCTAAATTCCCAAATTCCCATTTTCTCCAATTTAAAAAAATCCTAATTCCAAAATCTCCAAATCCCATGAACCCTAAATGCTCAAATGTCGGGTTTTCTTTCCCCTAACCTTAGTCTTAGAACTTACTAGTCAGCCATTGAATGTGGATCGTGCCTATGTTAACTTGGAAATCCTATCCTTCCATTGTTACTAGTTTTAATTGATTTATATGGTTTCATAGCATGTGAGCATGTGATTTAGGTTAAATCAGATTTTATTTCCTATTGTTTACTCTTAATTATGTGCTAGGTTAACATTTTTGCTAGTTGAATTACTTTATGAACTCTTTAATAATCTCCACATTGTATGCTAGCATTAAATCATGTGTCCTACATCAAAAAGCCTTTTTTTTATTATTATTATTGATATGGGGGAGGTGACTATTTCGGGTGTGTTTTTTAAGGGGTGCCTGTTACGACCCCGATTTGCATAATGGGCACCATTTATTCCCTAACATAACAGCAGTTACGGTCATTATGCAACTGATTTGGGACACCTTGCTTGCATGTGTACCTTTCCTTAGAGAACGTGATCTAGCCACCACCTTCATGTTGAAGAGATCTTTTAGTTCTTTTGTTGGTGGATTTAGCGATAGGTTGGAGACGAATAGCATCACCCGTCTTTTCCATTCACAAACCTTCCCTTTCCCTTTTCCTTTCTTGCTTAACAGTTCTCCACTCCCCATCACCATCACCATCTTCTACCGTCACTATTCTAGCACAATACGTTCTTGGTCCTAAGGTATCAAAATTGTGGCAGATCGAGGCCTCAACCTGGTTATCATTGAAGGAGATTCCAAGAATGTCATGTCGTGGATGATATCCACCAGATTCCCATGGAGGTTGGCATACACTTCTATTGGTTCATTACATGTCCATATATTGCAATCAGCTAATGACCCTACAAACAGCTTGGTGAAAGGAGTTTCAACGAATGCTCTCTAGGCTTCTAATTGCAGCTAGAGCTGTACACGAGTCGAGTTAGCTTGGTCAGCTCGCTCAACTACTTGGAAAAGCTTGACTCGCCTGGGCTTGAAATTGGATTCAGACCGAGTCAAGCTGGTTTTTGGAGCTCGAAAAAATTTCAAGCCAAGTTCAAGCCTGCCCGAGCTCGACTCGACTGACATTGAGAACCTCTACTCAAATAGACTCGGATCGAATCGTCTTGGTGACTCAGTTATTTTGATATATTGACACTGCTCGCCGAGTGTTTGATGAAATGACTCAACGAAGTGTTGTTTCGGGTGCATACATTCTCCGCAAGATCGGCTGGTGGCGAGGAAGGAATGGATACGAAACAAATCATTACAAAAAAAAAAAAAAACTTTTCATTATAAAACTACCCCCTCATATCTTGAATTTTGATGCTGCCCACCAAGTGTTTGATGAAATATCTGTAAACTGCTGTTACTATTTAGCATTCTGTGAGAAATTGAAGATGAACTCTATGTGTTTGAGAAAATGTCGCACATGCTCGAACTTGGCTCGAATTGGCTTGAGTTGTTGATCGAACCGAGCCGAGTTGGCCAGTTAGGCTCGAGGACCAAGCCGAGCCGAGTTCGAGTTGGGCTTAGCTACTGGCCGAGCCGATCCGAGCTATGCCAAGCTCGACTCGGTTTGACTTGTGTACAGCTCTAACTGCAGCAAGTAGTTTGGTCAGCCTAGCATCGGACTTCTGTTGGGTGTTAGGGGTTTTGTTTTTCCGATGGGCCTTTGTATTTGTTTCTTTGGATGGAGCACAACTTTTTGCTCTAGCCTTTTACTTTGAACAAATTTCATCCAATTTATTAAAAAAAATAGAAAATAAAATAAGAGACGTGCATTGATGCAGGATTGATACAAATGGTAGAGTTTAAGGTAACTCTCTCTCTCTCTCTCTCTCTCTCTCTCTCTCTCTCTCTCTCTCTCGTGACATTAGTGCCAGTGCAACACATCATGAGAACTAAATGAAGAATAATTTGCAAAGAAATAGCAGTTGCAATGCTAAAACATTCAAACTTTATAATGAAACTCACCATCTGGCAATAATGAATGAAAGATTGTACCGCAAAATCCAAGACCACGATTGCGGAGAGGTTTCACAGCCATCTGGCTGCTAGTAAATCCCATAACCCAACTGCTGCAACTTTTCACAAAAGAGACCCAAGTCCCAGATCTGCTTCAACAACTCATTCAATTTGTCTACTTTTCTCCTATTTGATACGGTCATAGAAGCTACAAATAACACGTCGAGCATTCCCTCAGGTTATTCTATCTTTACTTTCCTTGGCAGCAGCCCTATCAAGCCATCAATCATAGTTTTCTTTTTGATGATGAAAGTATCTTCTTGCTCCTTATATAACTTATCTCACTGCTGTCTCCATCAAGCTCGAGATGCTAATTGTATTTGATCAGTTCCTTGCAAGTACAACATAATCTGAGAATTCTTTTTGCCTGCTTGTGTCTGATTAGGGCTGAAAATTATTTCTGGGAGACAAATGCATAAATGGGGTGCGATCGCGCAAGCTCTACTACTGGATCCATAGTTCAGAATGCATGGGTTAAAGTACTACCATAGTGGGTGACCCCTTGGGGTTGGGAAGTACTTGGCGTTGTACCCTCATTGTTCGGATGCATCATAGAACCCAAAGCCTCTGAGGGAATGAGAAAGATGAGAAATAAAATTGTCAGGTCCCATCACATAAGAATGCCATCTGAATATTCCAAAGATACATGGGTGAAGTAAGACTG
This sequence comes from Magnolia officinalis, assembly GCA_021015155.1. Lineage (NCBI taxonomy): Eukaryota > Viridiplantae > Streptophyta > Magnoliopsida > Magnoliales > Magnoliaceae > Magnolia > Magnolia officinalis. The sequence goes on along the minus strand of JAJHSJ010000006.1, from coordinate 1,072,092 downwards.
TAATGGAAGAACTAACCCAATGTGTCCAGAGGAATGAGAAAAGGAAGAAAGAAAATTGCGTTGGGTCCTCTAGACAAAAATGCCAGCGAAATGTTTCAAAGATATACGAGTGAAATAGGACTCATGGAAGAACTAAGCCAACTCCAAACTGTAACTTCCAGTAAAATTTCCAAAAAGAAAACTTATTCACATGAAAGTGGAAAAGCTAAGGAAATACTACTTTCTTAAAGTATACTTTGATTTGCAACCCTGCTCTTTTATTTGTCATAAGTTGTTCCATTCTCTCTTGTATAGGCTACGTTACAATGTTTATATAGTCTGAAATTTGTTCCATTGTGTTGATCCCACCTGTTGACCTCATTGCTTAAGATCATGAGTTCATCCCATGAACCATAAACATTGTAATGCATGGGCATTTTCACACCGGGCTCAAGTGGGGTGGTCTGTGGGATGCAAGGGCATACTTGGAGTGGGCGGCCTATGTGAGGCGGGCCCATGTGATGTGGGGCCCACGAGGGAGGTTCGACCGAGGTCCTAACCCATGGGACGTGGGGCCTGGGCTATGAGATAAAGGGATTAATTCACCATGCTCTATCAGTTCGAGCTTTTAGAGCAAGTGGTTAATTGTCCTGCATCAAATTGGTATCAGAGTGGGAGGTCTCCTGTTCGAGACTCCTCACCGGGGGTGATTAATGTGGGGGCATTTTCACACCGAGTGATGTGGGGCCCACGAGGGGGGTTCGGCCGATGTCCTAACCCATGGGATGTGGGGCCTGGGCTATGAGATAAATGGATTAATTTGCCATGCTTAATTAGTTTGAGCTTTTAGATCAAGTGGTTACTTGTCCTGCATCACATTGTCTATGGACTTATCACTTAGGGCTATAATTGTAATTTTATGATTGTGCTTGACCAAAAAACTCATCTTTTGGATATTTATTTCTCCAATGATGCTTGATCGATCCTCATTGGTTGAGAACCTTCTCTTCCAATATATGGATGTCGTATTACTTATTGTCTTAATTTGAGTATCAATGTGATAACTGTCCTTCAAAACGTGCATTCTGTGACCATTTCCTGCTTTGTTATGAATATTACAATTTACAGCCATACGGGCCTGGTTACACTGCACCACCTCCGCGTCCTCTCTCTGATGATACCATCATTGATGTCAGGCAAGTTTAGTATCTTTTTATACTTTCATTTTCTTCTTCTATGCATTTGGATGATAATTTTGAACTTGGGGTTCATTACTTGATAATCATCATCAGTAGAGAGTACATTCCTGTCCTCTCTCTCCTTTTCTACAATTATGAATTAGAAATCTCTTTTGGATGTTCAGTCTACTGATTGAAAATATCCCATTATGATTGTTGGCTTATCTGATATGGCTTTTGGCTTGAGTTGCAGTGGAGGTTGGACCATTTCAGGAACTCCCTTGGATTTGCACGACCCTCGGCTCTTGGCAATGGCAGCTGCGGAACGTCACTTTCTGGAAGCCGAATATGATGAGTATGCTGCGACAAATGCCAGCGGTGCTGCATTTTGCCGCTCTGCTGCTCTAATTGTATGACCCTTTTTGCTTTTGAATGATCAAGATGCAATTCTCCTTTTTATAAGAAAAATGGACATATTGCTTACAGAATCAATTTAAATTTCACATGTCCCATCAACTGGTCAAATAATGTATGCCGGTTTTGCTTCATTACAGTTAATGGCACTTCTGCTTTTGAGGCATGCATTGACCATCACCAATGCTGACGGGGATGATGATGCTTCTACCTTTTTCTCTGTAAGTGGATGGTGAAATTCATTTTTCATCCAAACATCTTGCTTGCCTTGTTTGTTTTTGGGCTTGAAATCTTAATAATGGCAGCCTAGGTTAACTGTTTGACTATGAACAGCTTTTCCTGCTGCGGGCTGCTGGGTTTCTATTGCCATGCTACATCATGGCCTGGGCTATCAGCATCTTGCAGCGTAGAAGGCAAAGACAGGTCAGTGGATCCTTCATCTCTCATTACACCTCTTGATCATGCTTCCCCCTCTGATTCTTTTATCCGTCATTCACTTGTCATATGGGAAAACATCTGTCCACTGTCATCCACACTACAATTGGCATTATCTGTAGTATGGATGTTTGGTTCTCTGTAGAAGGTATATACAGTGTTTTAAGTATTGATGATATCAGCCGATATATCCCATGATATATCTTGTATTCCACCCGTGCGATACAAAACAGTAAGTAGTGGGATATATCCCACATGTTCGATCTAGTGAGCATTTTCGATTTTCCATCTTTTTTTTTTTTTTTCCTGCAAATCATGTTAAATCAGTGTCAAATTGTTACAAATCCATCTTTGGCATGAAAAATCATGGATTGAGAGCTTCGATTTCGAGATTTGGTGGAGATGGGCCGAGTTGTGAAAAAATAAATAAATCAAAAGTTTCCAATTTCTCTCAAATCAGTTGCAATCTTTGTATCCGAACATAAAATCAAACATCTATGTAACCTGATCTAGTGCTTCTTCTTTTGCTTTTGAAAGTATTGCTTGTGTTTCCACACGTCTTCTTACATTTATAAATTATATGAATAGACTTTGAGTATTCTTGCATCAATTCAGTTAAACAACGCATATATTAGGACCACCCTATACAAAGAAAACTTATTATGTGCACTTGAGCTATGGATCGGTGTGGCTAATGCCCCCCCCCCCCCCCCAAAATAAAAAAAAAAAGAAGTGTATTGATGTCTTTTTTAACAATCATTCACTGAAGTTTCATTGAAAAATTCAACCAATTTCCCAATGTTTTCCCATGTTTCCAACAACAGCGATACATTACGCAAAACAACCGATATATCCCATGCGATAACCGATACGTATCTATATCCCAAGGGTGCTATACGTAATGCGATACCGATATTTGAACATTGGGTATATAGTCTATTAAGGATCAATAACTCATGGCTTTCACGATCATAGTGCAAAATTTTCAATTATATGGGTTCTCAACCTTTATAGGAACAATCTTCTAACCTGGTGTTACTCAGGCTCATAATCTTGCTTCAACGCCCACTTTCTTTGCTTTCAAACCTACTACGAGTCCGTGCACCGGTTGGTGCTGTCATGATTTCATCCACCATTGAAAGACTTATTGGGATTGGTAGTTGCTGAGGGAGGGTCAAGGGGGAAAACGGCAATCAGAAAATAGGGGAGGTGGATTGCGTCCTGCCCTGCATGGATGATAATTCATCCAGGCAGGGCTCTGTCGAGCCCACCTTGACGTATGGGTTTTATCTACACCATCTATCCATTTTTCCTGGTCATTTTAGGTTATGAACCCAAAAATGAGGTAGATCCAAGGCTCAAGTGGACCACAACACAGGAAGAAGCGGCTACAATGAAACCCACCATTGAAACCTTCCTAGGGCCCATCATAATGTTTAATTGCCGTCCAACCTGTTCATAAGGTCACATAGAACTGGATGTGCGAAAAACACAAATATCAACTTGATCCAAAACTTCCATGGACCCCAAAAAGTTTTCAACGGTAGGTGTTTAATCCCTAATGCATGGTCCACTTGAGCCTTGGATCTGCCTAATTTTTGGGTTAATCCCTTAAACTGATCTGAAAAAATGGATGTATGGTGTTGATAAAACCCATAAATCACAGTGGGCCATACAGAACCCTTGCCAGGATGGATTATCGTCCAGGTGGTGGCAGAACGCAATCCACTTCCGAAAATAGGCCAAAGATTGAGAAAGGGTTGAGATCTTCCAACCTGGGAGACTTTTGGGGCATCCCCTTCTATGATAGTGCTTATCAGATCAGTGGCTGAGAACCCTACAGTTCATCACTTGAGACCAGCAAACTGGCTCCAGGCCCTAATTTAGTCATTGAGTCTCCGGGACAGTCTAGTTGATCTCAGAAAGGCTGTATGTTCAAGTGCCTGAGTTTGTTGTTTGTTTGTTTTTTTTTTTTTTTTTTTTTTTTTTTTTTTTTTTGGTTTTTGGTAGTGTTTCTACAAATAGAGTAGCTGTCACTCGATGGATGGTAAGAAGGTTGGTATCTTGACTTGCAAAAGCCTCTTCAAGAAGGCATGCAGGTGGATAGCATTTTCCTTGGAAGGTGGCACGCTTCTAATGCAATTGAAACCTATGATCTGGTGGTAGGCCTGGATTTTGAACTGGTTGGGCTTGGTTTACTGGGCTGGCCCTATTCAAAATGTTGATTCTGCCCAGCCCAGGCCTGGCGCATTGCGAGCCCTATCTGGTAGGGCCACCATGTGAAGTGGCTCAAAATTACAGTGACCAGACTATCTTAGCAATCGCCTTAGGTCAGAAAATTGAAAGCTGAGAAAGTTGATAAAAAAGAATGATGCTTAATATACAACTGCAAAAATTACATGGATTGGATGGTCATTTTGAATCACTGCATTTTTTTAGGCTATGCGGCCTGCCCACCAGATCAGCAAGTTATGATTGTCCTCGACTTACGCCACATGTGGTGGAGATCAGCAGTTATGATTGTCCTCAACATGTGCCACATGTGGTGCAGGTCAGTAATTATGATTGTCCTCATCATGTGCCACATGTGGTGGAGATGCTGGAGAGAGCAATCTTCCATCTCCGAGGCTCTTGCAAGCCTCTCCAACATTGATAAATACGGCATCCTTGATTTTGTGCCGTGTTCCCATTTGCATATTCTCTTAGTGAGTCACCACCTTGGATCAATCAACACTTCCCTTGCATTTGTCCACCACTTCGCTGTGGAACTGGAAAATTTGACTGCTAACTATGCTTCTGTAGTTCCCAAGATATTTTTTTCTATATCATTGCATTTAGTTTTGTCAGACTGTCGTCTTATTATTTCTATAGAACTTGTGGCATTCTTCAATTCATATTCTCTGAAAGTGCTTTTTTTCATCATCGCCTTGTCACTTTGTAAATCAGGAAGCGGCTGCACTGGCAGCTGCAGAAGTAGCTTTTGTACTGCAGTCAGTGCAACGAAGAGGTCTGCAGTTTCCAACAGCCCCAGGACCTGCAGCAACTCCCCATCAGGAGCCACTTCCATAACAATCTCAAATCTGGTAAGATGTACGCTTAGATTGTCTGCACTTTTAGAAGAGAGAAAAACATTTGAACAGAGGACCGACTTTCGGGTATAACTTGCGGGTGAGAGAAGTTGATTGTTTTATTTACATTTGATGCTCCGGTTGTATTCATGCTCCCTCAGATTCTTGAAGATCAGAGGTTGGCATTTATGTACATATAATATTCGATTTGGGTGTGGTTTTAGGTAATGCTGCTGTAGCAGTTAAGAGCTGTTCGGAAACTCATACCTGTCCCTAGCGACCAGCATTTATTCGTTTTAAATTGAGTGCTTATCAAAAATTTCTCACCAGGCCTTTGGCCGTGTGAAGGTGTTTAGGTCATCACCTGCATTTGAGGGTGAAGCACAGTATCTATGTTGGAAAAACATGGAGGACCCATTGTTAGATGGGTTTTCTTTTTTCGATTTACCTGATATGTGAATTGGGTACTATATGGAAACCTGAGATCTGGACCGACTGTCAGACAGGCCCCCACCTTCAATGGGCCTGTTGCCAAGTATCATTCTGATTTGATGATCAAACTGCCCGATTGGTCCTTTGCCACTTGAATGTTTGGGTGATTTCTTTTCAGGGAGTTATATGATACTCGGGCAATGTATGACACTTGGTACACGGGCGTTAACTCAAATTAAACTGACTAAATTGGTACACTTGGTACACGGGCTTGCTATTGGTACGTCTTCGAAAATCAGACTGTTTGAACAATCCTAACCTTTGATTTGTACACATTTGTTGAAATACAACAAATGAGTAATTTTCATTTTCAACCGTCTGATGAATCTGAGTCAGATAATTAAATAGGCATAACTTTTGGATGTAGACATCAAAACAAGTAAACATAATTTGGAGAGTTTCATTTAACCGACTTGTATGGCAATTGACAAGTATTTAATTTCTAAAGTAATTTCTAAGTGCCTTTTCTGAGCTAAGGCTGATTATCTACCATAAGTATGCGTGATGATGGCTTGAAATTTTGTGCTTGCATGGCAAGAAACGGTAACAAAATATAAATTAGTTGGTTTAGTTATAGAACTAAAGTAACAGTTAACATCTCCATTACTAAAAATAACCAAAATGAACCGCGAATATCAGTATCTGAAAATTTTGTGGTAGTATTTATTATCTGACTATGCACGTACTCAATATATGAGAAGTGTGCATGGTACGAAAGTGAACTTCACCTTCAATGCACTGCATGTGAAATTTACGTGCAATGTGTTTGCAGAGGCAGCGTGTATCATGTGCATGAAGGCGCTAATGCAAATCCCGCCGGCCTTGGCCTGTTTATTAAGTAGGCCTCTCTGTATGGAAACCATGGATATTTATGCGAGACCTGCCAACGGTCTGATTCAATATGTGCATGGCGTGCCTGATGAGTGGAACATCTCATTTTTTCCATGCGCCAGATGCTGCCCATGTGATACTTGGGCGCATATTCCCCCCATTGCATGAGGTGAACGATCCTCGTAGAGTACGGTGATAATAATATACTATTTACGTGAATCATTACACGTGTAATCTGGTGAAATAGATGTTGATGTAACAAGGGGTGCCGCCCAGTAACTATCCCCCAATACGTACCGGTATCGTTTGTGAAGGGATATGCACCGGTATCGTTTGTGAAGGATGCATGTGTTGAGAGATGTCATGCTCACGACCGGTCGTGGGAGTCTGTTGGTCCAGTCGAGCAGTGCACGACTCAAAGTTCAGCGAGCAGTGTTTTTGAGGTCCGAGGTGCTCGACCGGTCGTGGCCTATGCACGACCAGTCGTAGGGGTCCTTCGACCGGTCGAGCAGTCTACTCGACCAGTTGTAGTTTACGCAGATTCGTTTCCGAATTCGATGCGGACTGTGGATTTTGAGTCGGTCTTTCGCAAGGGTGCGAAAGGGAAGTTTCCTAAACTATAAATATGGGTCCCTAGGGTTATTCTAGGGTATGCTAAGGCTTCCTAAAGGTATTCTAAAGAG
>JAJHSJ010000006.1:930198-1064912 GCA_021015155.1 Magnolia officinalis | reverse complement strand
ACACGAGCCTCTGGTGCACTCTCTATAGCCACGAGGCCGCATATGTTGTGCCCCTCAAAATAATGGTCTTGATATCCCTCATGGGGTGGGGGTACGGGTGCAACGCCCATGATTGATCCTTGGCCACCTCCATTCACTGGTCTATCCTCCTGGCCACCTGCCTGAGATTGAACATTTTCTTTAATGGTGGTTTGTCCTGAGGGAGGCCTCTACTTGGTTAAGGCGTTGATCTATGATTTGTTCCATGTGCTTACCCAAGACTCGATCTGCTGGGACAGCTTGTTTTAATGACTCTAGCAGTTGTTCCATGTCTAGTGTAGGGTGCCAACCAAAAATCAGCAATATAGTTGTCAAAATATAAGTTGTTGTTTTTTTCTTTAAACAACCTAGTTTCTAAAAAAAAAACAAATTAGGAAAGTTTCTAAAGAAAAGCAACCTAGTTTCTCTAAACGAAAAAGGAAAGTTTCTAAAAATAAAAGTAAGTAGTTTCTAAAAAAGAAAAAGAAAGGAAATTAGTTTCTAAAAACAGATTATTAAGAAAGTTTCTAAAAAATTAGTTTTAAAAAAAAAAAAAAAAACAGAAAAAGAAGTTTCTAAACCTAGAAATATAGAAAGCTAATTAATTTCTAAAATAATTCAAATAAGGGGATAACAAAATTTCAGCAACTTATGTCAGGTTTATGGACTTCTAAACAGCCATACATGATGAGAATTGATGCGTAATAGACATAACAACACCAAACCCTAAACATGTAATGAATTCCCCTACAAGAACCCTAGGCATTGATACCAAATTGATGCAGGACATGAATGTAATATGATATGCAAGATTTCAGGCTTAGATCATACCAATTCACAATTGCACAAATTCACATCCCACATGAAAATTCAATCACGTTCAATTAAAGGAATTTATGCGGTCTAGGCTTACACATGATAGGGTTGGATCAATAAAAATTATGGAGCAAACGATACTCAAAGATAAGAATAATCCTTCACACATAAATAGTAATCAGTCCCTAATCCAAGGGATTCACCATTTCAAATCAAAGAACCCTAGGGAAAGAAAAATGGGCATATAAGTTAGGGAAAACGTAATCTAGGGCTAGGTTTTATGAAAAAAAAAGGTTATGAGAGGATAAAAGAGGATAAAAACCTGAGCCAAAAGACGATCCCGCTTATGGACAGCGGGCCTAGGGCGCGGGCGTTGTTTGCAGAAAAAACTCTCCTTGGCCTGGTCGGCCAGGGGGAGGCTCCAAAACCCCGAAGTTTTCGGGTCGATCCCAGTTACGGCTTGTGCGTGGTGCTCCGCCGAAGTGTCAGCTCGCCTACGGGCCGAAATCTGGAAACCTACTATAATGAAGAACTCTGATGCAACAGAAGGACGAATTCGAAGTATGGATGGGTGGGGATAAGATGGAAAAAAAAATGATGGGGGATGGGGATGAATCGGGGTCGATGTGGCTTCGCACCACGGTAGTTAGCCCTTCGAAAAGGGAGGGCTTCGCACCCACTTTTTGAATTCTTCCACACTCACGAAGAGAGCAGAAAAATAAAGCAGAATATTTATTAAACTTCATGAATCAAAAGAACTACAAGGGGTGCCTATTTGTAGGGAGAAACCCTATACCCAAAAACTCGCACCATGTGCGACACCTATACTTGGCGATGAAGTAACTAAAATAAAAACCAAACACAGAAATCTAAAGCGTTCACAATGTTTCTAAATATAACAATAAGCAAACCTAAAAAAATGAAATCAATCCGACAAGTCGGCCACGATCATGATATCTCATGATGGGCTTTTCTCGACTATCGGGGCCACTTTTCTGAACCAAAACTTGTCTTCTAGCTAGGGGGCCCTCCCTGGACGTCGTCATCGAGCCAGATCGATGATGGGATCCTCCTTCTGCGTACATACGTACGTAGGGGTGGTGGTGTGCGTGCGTGTGTGCGTGAGATGTCTCCATCAACTTTTCCGCCAAAGTAGCTGAACTGGGTCTCGCAGTATCAATTCCCTTGGGAAAAACACGTGTGGAATTGGAGAAGATTGAAGGAACATAGGGGTATGCAGATCCCGACTACTTAAGCACAAGGAAATTGACAGAAAAGAGCGATGTCTATAGCTTTGGGGAGCTCTTGCTCGATCTTTTAACTGGAAAGAAGGCTTGTGACCGGAAGAGGACGGGTGACGGAGGTGCTGCATTTTCAGATCTGGTAATTTCTTCCATGAAAGAGGAATGGCTTGGGTTGGATTCAGAGGCCAGCATTGAGAGTGACAAAAAGATGGAGCAACTGATAGCTTGGGTAGAGCTTGCCTTAAGCTGTGTCAAACCAAAAGGGGAGGAAAGGCCTACAATGAAGGAAGTGGCGCAGGAGCTCAGAAGAATAAAAGGAGCCAAGACTTATTTGTAAGGATATCACTACAAGTGCTGTCGTGTTACTCAAGATTTTCATAAGTGGGTTTTTTTCGCTTGTTCCATTCTCTTCAGAATTTGTGTTGGCAAGACCATTGCCTTTTGGCACATATATGATCAGGTTTTACAAGATTATTTAGAGCCATATATGTTGATGATTGTAGACTGGTAATGAGAGTGTTTTATGATTTTATTTTTATGCTCAAGTACTTATCTAAATGAAATTAGATATATATAAATAAATAAATAAAAATGCTGCTTGTGCTTGATAAAGTAACTGGTCAAGAAGCTGGTTTAAGATGTCGACAGAGATGGAAAGAGTTCGGAAGGAGAAGGGCCGCTATTGTAACTAATTCTCCATCATAGTTTGAGTTTTGGAGGAGCTTCCAGTCCCATTCTTGGTCCATTGCTTTTTGTGTGTATTGTCCATGAAATCTGGTGACCCAGCAATGGATGCTCGTGGTACAAAGAACACACAATTCAGCATTATCCCCTGCCATGGCTGAGTCTCGACTCAATTCAAGATCAATTCAAGATCATTAGTCACTGAAAAAAAAAAAAAAAACCGTGCTTGATGGATGTTGTACATTTCAAATTTCTGTTTAGTGGGGTTGTTCTTCCATGGTCATTCCAATGTTACAAAGTTCATCCCAGTGTCATAAAACCCAGATGGGGCCTTGTCCTGTTTCCAAACAGGTCCAACCAGTGGTTAGATAGGTTCAACCCTGACATTACTTAAATGGATAAGATGATAGATTTTAAACAACTAAAAGCATGGCAAAGTGAGTAGTGTTTGGTTTGTATAAAATTCTCTACACAACTGGCCAACCTTACCTGATCCACGACCAGATATGGGGACACCGATCTGACAATCCAATCCAGATTAAACCTAACATTCTTTCAGTTACGAGTCCTATCCGTGGTAAACATGGCATAAATGCACAACAATTCGAGCTAGTAGGAATTGTGGGTCACATTGTAGTTATAGCATGTCTGGAAATTCATTTCCCTATCATTTGGACTGTATGTACTGCCAAGCCTCCACTGCTAGATAAAACAATGGAGTGAGACAACGATACTTAATAATTGGTGGAAATTGTCATTTATTATAATCTGTTTTGAAAATTCAATTCCTTGACTTTCGGGCATTGATATAGATTATTTCCCATGAAATTTAAACCAGTCGACAGGACTTTAGAGGCATATACTGAAAATGATTGAGCCCATCCCACCCCCTTTTTTTTTTTTTAATCAGCTATCCACCATTATGCAGTTGGGGATTAATTCTCCAAGCAAGGGTAGCAATGCGATCTCATCTTTTAGACTCTCTTTCTGGCCCCAGGAGTTTCCAAATGCATGCCTTCTCATCACTACCTTTGTTATGCCATATTAGTTCGGCATTTTTCATTGTCATTAGAGTGATTGGAGTCCTAAAAAGAAACATGGACGCTTTCTGAAGCCTTATTCAATTTATTAGAATTTGCTACATGAATCCTATTCTGCTATTCCACTCTATCAGGACCATATTCTCCTTTAAAATATGAGATAGGTTATCAAACCATTTCTCACCATCTTCCCTCACGTTCTTTTCAAGAATGCCCCTTACCATTTTGAAGCCTTATCTCGAACAACTCCCTTCACCCAAATAAATGTAATCTGAACTGCAAAATCAGGCCGGTGTGCTCATCAGATGGGACCGATGTGCCAATAGAAGCAACAGCTTAAAAAAAAAAAAAAAAAAAAAAGAAGACACCAACACTCCACATTCATTGACTCATGCATGGCCCACCTAATACGTGCAATGGAATTAATTTTTCCAAACGCTGTTCAATCTGCCTGAAATAGAGCTGAATTATTGAAAAGATGGGCCACAGTGGCACGTGTGGGACGGTTGTATTTGGCCGGTGGATATGCAAGAGTAGGTAAGTAACAATCATCTTGTGCCAATTCTAAATTCTAACCGGTGTGATCTAGAAAGTCAAACACGGGAAATGAAAGCCCCACACGGGAGTACTGGAAGTATAAGATTGAGAGTCGGTGATAGTAACATGGCTTTGGGAAATGATATGATAGCCACGCTCTCTTTGATAACACGATAGATGCCCCTTTCTACACACATGGCATTTAAGGCTGTGGATCCAGACCGTGCAACAAGTGTAATCTGCTCTGGATGGTTATTGGTTCAGAAACCGTACTAATAGGACAATCCTAGCCATCATTTTCTCTCAAAATTCCTCCTCAATATCAGCTGTTAACTACCAGCCATTTGAAGGCGCCATCTGTATTTGGTGAACCTTTAATCATGAAATGACAGGGTCCACTAGGTTTATGGTCCAGATCCACCGTCTCCACCAACCAATCAGTTGGCATCTATTAGTCCTTCCTTAAAAACTCGCTCTAGTTCAGTTCTATCTTATTATTGTAGAACCATATCCATCCGTAGGAGATAGTTGATCGGGACATCCACCATGCGGACTATGAAACATACCAATAGGATGATCCTACCCTTCTGATTTGAGTGGCCTTACAATGGACGGTAGAAAACACAAGTAGTGACAATTTGAAAGCCAGGGAGGAAAATGAAGAGAAGCGATGGCCCAGATCATTGGGCCAGCATGATCTTTTGAACCAGGGGCCACCCACTGTAGGTCCCACATGGCAGAAAATCTAGACCCACCAATCCCGGACGCGTCAATGGACAGAAGAACTTCCACATCATTTCTTAACCGTGTCACAATCACAAGTTGCGACTCTTTGCAATTGACTGGAAACCATGGAGAGGAAAAGGCTGGGCACCTTCCCACCTCACCATCTTTCCCTTCGGTTGAAAACTCCACCTTCTGGAAGCAGATTTTCTTGTTTTGGTATTCTTCTCTGGTCCAGAGGCCTTTGCAATATGTTTCTTGGATATCCTTTAAAAATCTCTTTCATGATCGATTTTATATTCATATTTGAATAGAGTGCAGCACAGCAAGAGCAATCCCTTTTGTTAACAGCCAAAGACTCACCATAAATTGATGGGCTTTCGTTGTAACTTTCATCTCCATAACCGTTTATTTTTCAAACAAACTGTATTTTATCTTCAGGAATGATCCAGTAAAACTCCTGCTAACAGACATGTACAATTAGGACTGCTTTTTTTAAAAAAAAAAAAGGCCATGAGCATTTTGAGGTCCTGATCAATCAAGGACAGGTCAATGATAATATTGTGATGCAATGGAGTTGTATTTGATCATTCAAACTTTGTTGGATTTGTTATGGTCATACAGGTGAAATGTATGAATGGTCAGTTTCTAAGGCCGATTTTTTTTTTTTTTCTTGTGATTGTTGCAGGTGGGGCCTTTTCAAAGAAAACAGATACAGAACAAAGGTTCTTAGACAACGGAGCTCGGCTGTTGCAAGACCTAATCTCTTCGTGCGATGGCAAAGTAAACCTTTTCAGGATCTTCTCTGAGGAAGAGCTCGGGAAGGCTACTGACCACTACGATGAGAGAAGAATTTTGGGTAAGAAAGGCACCTTCACCTATTATAAGGGAACCTATGAAGACCGCACGATCGTTGTTAGGACGATAAGTTCTGATAGTGCAAATGAGGATGACATGAACTTTGTCTACAATGAAATTGTCATGTTATCACAAATCAGCCATAGGAATGTGGTGAAGCTCTTGGGTTGTTGCTTGGAGACTGAAGTTCCCATGCGGGTTTATGAATTCGTCCCCAATGGAAGTCTTTACCAGCATATCCATGAGACTGATCTTTCAGGTCGGATTTCATGGGAGAATCGTCTAAGAATTGCGACTGAAGTTGCAGATGCACTTACTTATCTGCACGCTTCATCTCCCAAGCCAATGATACATATGCACATAAAGCCTTCCAATATTCTATTGGACGGAAACTACACTGCAAAATTAACCAATTTCAGGATCTCGGTTTCAATATCACCCGGCGAAAGAAATGTAGAATCAGCTATTAAAGGCACCGTTGGATACATCGATCCTGAATATGCGAGTACTGGGTTATTCACAGAGAAGAGCGATGTTTTTGGCTTCGGGTTGCTACTACTTGAGCTTTTAACAGGACAGAAGACATTGGACCAGACCAGGGAGGAGCTGTGGTTGGGGAATCTTGTCATGTCTTCCATGATCAAGAACCAGCTTAGCTCAATTGTGGATGTGGGCATTATGGAAGAGGGAAAGATGGAACAATTCACAGCTTCTGCAGAGCTTGCCCTAAGATGCATCCACGAGAAGGGCGAGGAAAGGCCAACAATGAAGGAAGTGGTGCAAGAGCTCAAAAGTATACAAAGGTTCAAGCATCCTTCATCCCAATCAATTTCCAATTCCTGAATTCGCATCTCTCATCAAATGCGTGTTATGTATGGTGTCATACATGGATGATTTATGCTATTACAATTTGATGTAGAACACAAAGCAATGTAATAAAGAGAAGGAAAAAATAAAACAAAATAAAAACAGAACTTTGTTGTTATAATTCAGGAATAAGAGTAAATGAGCCAAATGAAAATAAGAAAAGAAAATAGCTTGGGGATTCACTCTCCCAAGGGGTTGGGGAATTACTCATCCAATGAGGGATAGTTGGGGACTCACTCCCCAAGGGGTTGGGGAATCACTCACCCAATAAAGGATAGCTTGGGGACTTACTTGTTGTTAACAGATGTCTTAAATCTGAGGAAATTCGACTAGCTCGAGAAAGTTCGGGTGAAAGTCCAACAACAATTTATTTTGAAACTTCTGAGAAATTCAACTAGTCAGAGGATAAGTTCGACTAGTCGAAGTGCCCTTCGACTAGCCCGAGATCTGGTTCGACTAGTCAGAGAATATGCAAATTGTGCGTGGACTGCATAAATTTGAGGCGATTTCCAAATTATTCCTGGTTGGTGCGAAAGTTTCCCCAACTATAAATAGGAGTATTTAGGATGCTCCTAGAGTCATTCTAAGATATTCCAAGGTTTCCTAAACTATTCCAAAGAGTTTTTGAATAGTTCTAGGATTTCAAAAGGTGTAGCAAAGGGTGAGATTTGATGTTGTTCGAATCGGGTAAGTCCTTTCTCTTTGTAATTTATACTTTCATAGTGGATTTCTGTCGCTTTGTGCCGTAATTTTTACCCGAAAGAATTTTCCACATTAAATTGTTGTGTTTTCTTTGTATTTGCTTGGTGCTCTTGGATTGCTATCCTAGATTCATCTCTGTGTGATTCTTCCATTTATCCCAACATTACTCACCTAACAAGAGAGAAATCACTCAACTCATAAATACAAATTTTGTAGGAAACAACTCTAGAATACCTCTCTCATGAAAAGACTATTACATATATAAGAAGACTTGAGTATGATATAGTACTTCTTGATACACCTTAGTGTACCAGGGGGCTGCATCACAGTTTACCACCTTATAAAATATGTTCTTGCAAGTGACAAAATGGTTAAAGGTGGATCAAAATGAAGGTTAAAAGGTCAGTCCGAATGATTCGACAAAATCCTCAATATCTTAGTGTCATTTTTCAAAGTCGCAGTGTAGATTTCCATTGTTGATGAAACATGTTTTATTATCGACCTAACCCCTAATAAAAGAGAAATGTAGACTTGTTTTCTCAACAATGCATACATTTCTGGATTTGTGTAAAGTTTTTGAGGAAATGCTAAGAAGGAGACTGAAAGTTGAATCTGCTAGGGAGAATTAATCTCTTGCAGCAAAAAAAGTTCGTGGGTTCTCTAAAGCCCAAAGCTTTTGGGAAGGAATGGAGTATGTGGGTTCTCTAAATCCCAAACTTGATTCACCAATATTCCTCAAAGGTGAATGAATGTCAAACATGGACCACATTGTCGTCGAAATATAGACCACTTATCACACTAGTCCAATGGTGGGGATTCATTTTGCCAGACCATAATGGACCAAACATGGCTGACTCACTAATGCATGCCTTAATATGGGCCCATGGTTGTATTAAGTGATGATATGCAATGGAAAAGTGGTAAGCCTGGTTGAAAGCTGTTTGGACAACCGTTGGTTCTCATTTTCTAACTAACATCATTACCTGAGGATTAATCAAATCATCAAGGTGTCTGCAACAAGCAGACCCGCTGTCTCCTTGCTTATACATCCTAGCTATGGAAGATTTTAGTAGAGGCTTTTGCAAATGTGTCACTTTCTGCTTCAAGTGGACACCCAATTGTTTCACATCTTTTTGGCAGATAATACGATTATTTTTGTGAATGGCAGGCTGGAGTCCCTTCGGAGGGTCAATTAAAATTGTTTCTGTTGGTCGTATGAAAGGGCTTGGACCAAAAGTAAAATCCCTAAAAAAAGAAAATTCATCGTTTTATCAAAGACCAATCCAGCTAGAATTCAAGTAGTGGAGAGGGTTTTAGGATGCAATCAAACCCACCTTCCAGTGGCATGCCTTGGAATTTTTAGAGAATCCTACAAGATCAATTCATTCTTTTTTCTCTGACAGATGGTAAGAACTTCATCTGAGTTTGAATCCTACTGAGAGATCCAGTACTAGAGATGAATCTGAGGTTTCCCTTGATTCATAGGGTGTCCACGTGAGAATCCCTATAAATGTAAACAAAACATATGGTAAATCTGTATTATGCACAAACAAAAACAACAAATTTCAAAATAAAATAAATAAGGAGAGTTCCCATTGCCAAGGGGAGAGCTTGGTTGTGCTTTTTCAGCCATTGGTGCAAAAGAAATCATCAACTGCCTTGCAGGATGGAAATTGCACCTTCTTTCCACTTTAGGTAGAATGGTTTTAATCAAACATGTTATTTCAGTATGTCACTGGAAGGTTGACTCGACCTGATTCCACTTGATAGTTAATAAATATAAATTACAACTTTTAGAAATAACAAGGAATCTTTAAAATATATGTATATGTAAAAAAAGGAAATCACACAACAAAGTCATTAATAGCTTGGTGGTGGGGAGTGTCTATGAGCAAAAAAAGGGTCTTGTGGGTTCAATTTCTAAACTCTTCTTTTTAAAATTTTATTAAAATTCCAATTGAGTGAGAGACCCAGACGGATTCACTCGTGTACTGAGTCAAGCCGACCAAGTTATCTACTCAACTTGATGAGTCTTCCTGAGTTAATAACGAGTCATTGCCAGAATCAAGTTTACTAAAGATTCTACTCGAAATCTTGTCGAGCCTAGTTGACTCGGTCCAAGTATCAAGAACATTAGAACTATAATTGAATTTCTAAGTCATTTAAATGACCCCAACACAAATGACCCTAAAAGGCTAAAACTATATAAGGAGGGCTCTCATTTTGAGGTGCTCATAAAGCTGTAAGCACTTTAGTTCTTGAGTGGTAGGCTCACTCATCCACAAAGGGATTATGAGCCAGCATCCAGGTATGTCTGCAATAGGTTGGCCTAAGGTTGGCTTAGGACCGTAATTTGAACTGGGTTTGGCCAAGACTATCAAATATAGATAAGCCCTGGGCTATTCCAATGTTGTTTTTGACCGGCCCAGGCCCAGCCCATTGCCTGCTTCGTTCCAATAATTTGTGTTTGAGGGACCATCTAGGAAGTTTCCAATGTGAAAATACATTACTTCAAAAAACATAAAAATATCCATCTTACCAACTAAGATGTATTAGCGTGTTCTCCTTTCTCACTCAACCCTCAAACCACACCAAAAGTACAGTTCGAATAGATATTAAGAAGGTGGTCCCGCTCCCATCTATCTTCTCTATCTATAGACCACTCGAAAGGACTGCACCTAAAGACGGGCGTTTTAGACAAAACCCATATATGGTCGTGATAGTCCCGTGAGAAAACAGTGCACATGGGATGAAAGTCCACGCCTTGTATCGATAACTGCGGGATATTCGCACGTGATAGATCGAAGCAGTGATCTGCAGCGCACGATGCCATCCTCCGGACCATTCATCAGGTGGTTCCCACAATGAACAAGATCTGGCCCAAAATCATCAGGTTAGCTGCATGTATACGAGAAAAACGGATGGTTAGGAAAACAGATTACCAATGGTCTATATTCTCCTAACATATGTGAAGGATCTGATCAGTGGATATTCTTGATCATTTGATATTGGCATGTTGTTAGTGGTCCCTAGCTGATTAACGCTCAGATCCACACATATGCACCAGTTGGTTGGCATGTGGGCTGCGAGTAGTCTCTTCAATCTCTCTTTCCCTGAATGGCCTCAGCATTTCTCGTTATTTTATCCTTACGAAGGAATCATGATCTCTAATATATTATTACAAGTAATTAAAATGAGCGAACTCATTTTTGGCCATCTACCAAACATGCTCTTACAATTTGGAACCACTTGGTAGGAGGAATGTATGTGAAAGAAATTACAATATATGCTCCATTTAAATGATGCAAAAGAAATTACAATTCTCCGATCATCAGCAGGCCCACCACAGAGAAATGCAGACAAGCACCTGAAAAGGTTGTAGTATGGTTCGAACCCACAGCCTTTTATTACGCCGTGTTTGGTCAGTGGAATTGAATGGTATTGAATTGTATTAGATGGAATTAACATTATTATTGCACGATGATTTTGCATGTCTGAAAATACCATGGTATTGTAGCCATCTAATCTCATGTTTGGGATAAAATTTCTGCTACAGAAAACACGGGATTAAGTAAAATCATGTTTGGTGGATCATGGAATTATAATCAATAGTCCAAATTCACAACTGATGTCATTCACTTATATATATATATATATATATATATATATATATATAACTAAGATGTCAAACGGATAGCATGGATAAACGCATGCATCAATGTGGGGCCCACATGTGTAGCGGATTTCGAAATTCACGGAATTCATGCATGGGACTAAATACAATTCCATTCCACCTAATCCCAAACTTTCCCATCTTCTCTGAATGCTGGATGGAATTGCACGGGACCAAATGCAATTCTATACCACGTAATCACACATAATACTCTACACCAAACGCCAAGAACTGTGTATTAATTATTTTTCCAATATTAAATACAAAATGTTCTCTAAATTTTTGTCGTTATCTTAAATATTTCTTAATTTTGTTTATTAAATACCGAATCGAGTTGAATAAAACCTCAATGGAGTCACTGAGTCCACCCAACCCAGCCAAATATTATGTCAGGTCGAGTTTTCAAGTATTAAAACTTTGATTACAAGATCCGAGCAATTCTTCGCTTGACCATTTAGAATTGATTGTGGATGCTGATATTGTTTTTTTCTTCCCAGGAAGGCCACACATGTGAAGCTTAAGGGTCTGTATGGTTGCCCTTGAAAATGAGTTCATCTCATTTTATTTAATCCTATTATATGTTTTTAGTGGGGATTGAAAATATAACCAACAAAGGTTTAACTCTAATATATAATTCCAATTAAATAAAATGAATTATGATGTGTTCATCCAATCTGTTTAGATTTCTGGTCATTAAATGTTTCCAATGGCCCTCTATTGTGGTACCCGGATTGATGATCTCCATGCTACCTTACGTAGGATGGATGTGTGTTAGAGTAAGGACTACTAATTCTTCCATCTCTTTAATTTATGAGGAACTCAAAACGAAGCAGACAACCTAACGCTCTGGCTCATCCATTTTAGCTTCCTCTAGTCCTATCCTTCCAGGCTAGAGTTGCAATCTCCCACAAGGAACTGTTACACTAAACTTCCACACTAAAATAAACAGGTTTGCTGGAATACGATCTTACACGTATCACAATACCATACGTCAGAACTTCAGCCTTTGAATCTGGGCCACCTTTAAATTACCCAAGCTATTTACATGATAAATCTCACTTGTATCATGGAATGTTAACAAATAAAAGCTCTCAAATGAATTACAACACTTCTAACCCCTAGGTAATTTGATTCTTTCACTTTGAAAATGAATGGTGACGATGAACTTTTTATGATCAATGGGCTGAAATGTTCAATCTGATTTTTTATTTTTATTTATTTATTTATTGGATTGGGGGATACCCATCCAAAGGGAGCCCCAATTGAATAAATTAACGTCTCTATCATTGAGGATAAAGGTTTTGTGACTCCTTTTTGAAAAGACAAAACTAACCTCAGTGTAGGTAAGAGTTTCTGATACTATAAGCACCGGTAGAGAGTTTATCTTACAAATAGGGGTACTTTGGTCCTTTTCTTAAGAAAGGCGGTATACTTTAGGCGGCTCTCGTGTATGGTTGCCACTTATAGACAAATGCACTCACTCGTTTTCATATTCAATAGTACAGTAATGCCATTAAAATTGGGCAATCCTTTACAAGCACGAAATGGGCCCACTTTCAATAAATACAGCGACCGATGATACATCTGGCCATACACCAATTCAGCTGATGCTCACCAATTACACAAGATGCATGACAAAAATATCAATTCTCTTCTATATGTGGATGCTAACAATCACACAACATATGTGACAAAAATATCGATTCTCATCCATATATATCTAGATCCACCTTACATGTCGTGAACATGAAATTCAATCCAAACCATTCAAATTGTGGATACAATGGTAAATGCAGCACGTCTCGAAATTAGATTAAGTAAGCAGATCCCAGGATTTGAGTTGTGGACACTTGTTTATTGGATTTGGATCACTGAATTTTTATTTTTATTTTTCCTTTTAGGCGATCAGTTTATTTGGATTTGTCGTTCGGTCGATCAGTTTATGACCACTAATCTGTTTACTGTGGTTTTCAGATATTGACAGGATGCTCAGTGGGCCCCATGATTTGGACAGCTTGGATTGGCATGCATTAAATGCAATTTGCGCATTGCTTCTATGCATACTCTTCTCCTTATTACGATACAGGGTAGTAACTTGATACTCCAGCAGAGTATTATGCTTGATACACAGGCACCCAGAAATTGTACACATGGCATGCATTAATTAGCCTAAACCAACTGAATTATGAAACTCATTGTCTGTAAGTCACAGACCCAAAATCAGATTGGTGGATTGATTGAGCAATCCTAACCACCGATTCATTGACACTTGTCTATCGTTATTGGAAGATTGGACACTACTCATTTTTCAATGTTCAATAAATGTGGTAATCAATTACAGAGTAGCTTCTAAGCGCCGGTGTATCATCAATCACAGCATGCGGGTGTATTAAGGTTTTTCTCTATGGAATGACTCCTCAGCATCCACCGGACATGCCAACCAAAATCCAAAATCCTGCTAGCTCTGACTATAAAATATAGCTATTGAGATAGCAATTCCATACCATTGAAACCCACAAAAGAGAAGTCATTTCCAAGAGCAAGAAACCATGAAATCCAATGTTTTAAACATTCATGTTTTGGTAGCATCCCTTCTTGTAATTCTGTCCACAGCCCAAGATTTTGATTTCTTCTACTTCGTTCAACAGGTGATTCCTCTCTCCATTACATCTTTTCATATATATTAGCATTCCTTGTTCTCCATAAAATTTATCTGGAATTCTATTAAACATAATGGTTCTCTATTTTCCATTCAGTGGCCCGGGTCCTATTGTGACACCAAGCGAAGTTGTTGCTACCCCACAACTGGAAAGCCTGTGGCAGATTTCGGCATTCATGGGCTTTGGCCAAATTACAATGACGGATCATACCCATCCAATTGCGACTCTAAGAGCCGTTTTGATCCATCGGAGGTATGTTTACAACCAATCAATTGAAGGAAATATTTCATTGACATAACAAATGCACTAGAGAGAGCCCATGTCCTGTGTCCTCCAAGATCATAAGATCTCAATATGGCTTGATGAACATTTTTCTTTAACTTGACTCAATATAAACTAATGAACATTTTTCTTTAACTTGAAAACTTATTTTTGATTGATTGAGAATTCAAAGCCTTTCAGAAATAATTTGCAAATGATTAGTCAACATATTTTAAAATTTATTAATCCATATAATAATCTTGAAAAATGTTAGGTGGTTTTCTTACGTTGCATTTTTTCCATTTCATCATAAGGCTAGAAAGATGGTTTTATAAGGAGAAGTTGGATCTTTTTTTAAAAAACTATCTGATACAGCAGCTGTATCATAGGTTATGATACATCCATTTTTCCTGCCAGCATGCTACATAATATCCTATCTGCGAAAGCAATAGCCGACACCATGATGATCACCTGATATCAAAATCAGACAGATCCACTCATCGATCTAGACAAAAACTGCTGAATCTGATCACTTCTCACATATTGCCTACTTCAAATTCTTGCCCTTGCATTTTATTTATTTATTTATTTATTTTAACACACGCGTACTCACCCCCACACACTCACGCTGGTGGGATTTCAACGCCTATGGGTATGGAACCCTTGACCAGGTGTTGAAACCCCTAAGAGTCTACCACCGTAGCAAGAGTAAGAACGCTGCTGTTGCATTTTCCTTGTTCATGTTCTTCATTTTTAAGGTCTTCGTGAATATGCTTAATGTTGAAACTCCTGAATTATTGAATTTGGTATACACATATTTCTATGATACAAACGGGTAAAAACAATAAAAACCTATGGTTAGCATCATGTCACATGTTCCCGTGGCGTGACCCACCTGATTTTAGCTGGCTAATTCTTTCCTCATGGACGGTGGATTTCACTTATACAACAGGGTGGGCCCCACAGAGCTGGGTGGGTTTTACGCCCTGCATAAAAGAAGTGTATTAGAGTACACGGATCCGAAAATCACTAGACTTGGTGAACATTTTATTTTTGGCCGACCATTTGGTAGCCACCAACTGAATAGCCAGTACTTAGTTTGTACGGAACGCACCAGCATGCGAATTGACGTTTTGATTGTTGTCTTCTGACCGTAGATCAAGGATCTGACTGGTAAGATGCAAACGGACTGGCCAACTCTTGCTTGTCCAAGTAGCAATGGCATCAAGTTCTGGTCACACGAGTGGCAGAAACATGGCACCTGCTCCGAGTCCCTCCTTAACCAACACGGATACTTCCAGGCAGCACTCAACCTCAAAAAACAAGCAAATCTCCTCCAAATACTGATGGATGCAGGTAAGGAGATGACAAATCCGAATTTACCAATATTCAACACAGATATTCTTCTTCTTCTTCATTGATTTCTACTGCTTTTACTGATTATGGCTTTAAAACTCGGACGAGTCGACTCGGACTCGGCAGGACCCGATGTGACCAAAATCAACAAGTCACCTAGATAAGCAATCCCTGACTCGAGCGAGTCTCGACTCAGCCCAACACTGGATGAGTCCTGGGCTCAGTCGATCCGAGTCAGCTGAATGTTTTAACCATGTTCCTGACTATATATCTGCTGTTCAGGGATTGAACCAGACAATCGATTTTACAATCTAAACAGCATAAGCACGGCTATAAGAGAAGCGACTGGTTACACACCAGGTATAGAGTGCAATGTGGATGAAGATGGTAACCGTCAGTTGTTTCAGATCTATATGTGTGTTGACACTTCCGGATCGAACTTCATCCAGTGCCCTGTTCTGCCAAGGAGTAGGTGTTCTTCACAAAAGATCCAGTTCCCTTCTTTTCAAGGGGAAGAAGAAAGAACAGATGGAGAACTCTGATGGTTTTCATTTAACGTTGTTTTCTTATTTCTCTCTTCTGAAATTGAGAGAAATCATTGGTGGTGCTACTAATAAAAATTGAATTGAAATGCACCTAATGTAACATTCATGCGAGTATCTTCTCTCCAATTTCTAATAACATCTACTTAGTTTAAAGGGCTACTTTTTAGTAACGGTAAGTAGGGCTTCACGAGTAGGCTTGGAGAGGGTTTGTTGGTTCATGAATCCTATATATTAAGTGATTCATTTGTTTAAGGGCAGGCAACGATTTTGCACATGGGACCCACAGGGTTCGGTTTTCCAGACCATTTATCCCATATGGCCTACAGTGAATGGGAAATGCATTAATTAATTGGAAGATGTTAACCCTTCCATTGGAGGGATAAAAATAAACAGATGTGGAAAATGTGCCATCCATAGAGGAACATGGCACATTCAAATTTCAGAGGCACCCCTTTATTTCTCAAGGTGAATGAAAATCAAATATGGACTGTCCCATTTATAGGCACACATCTTCATTGGATTATAACCCGCAAATCACACCAACCGGATTATTCTAACCATTCAATCAATTGCCAAACCTATGTTCAACCACATGGTGAATGTTAGAGAAGGCCTTTACATGCCAATCGAAAAGGGATGTTAAGCACTTCCATTCATACATGCCAATTGTTCATGCAATAGAGCTTAATTAATTAACTGAGTTGAGATGGTGTAATCTTCACTTCTATATTGAGACAGTGAGGCTAGCTCCTTCCAGACCATAATGGACTAATAATCCCTATATGGCCATCCAACTTACGTAGTTACTGTGGACCCAAGGTTGCATTATACAAAAGCAAGAATATGTGGTAGAATCAGTTGGGCTCCACAATTCGTTCATCTAACAGGCCCAGATGTAGGCCATGCCCCGAAGTCCTCATGGATCGGAAGCTTGTAGCCATCCGATATTTTGTACTTTTCCCATCAGATGTTGAGTGTGCTCTATTTTCTTATTACTGTTTGAGAGCTTGGAAAATGAAAGAAGAGAGGGGCGACATTTCTTTTTAACTTATATTGTTCAACAAAGCATTTGGAGAGAACAAAAAACAAGGGGAAGGTTGAGATAACTTTTTAGGACTTTTTCTATGAAACCACACAATTGAAAACTATTTTTCACCAAAATGAACTCCCAATTAAGGGAAAGCGCTGTTTTCTCATATAAGTATTTTCCACCCAAATACTTTCCAAGCTCTTACGATTTTTTGCGTGGGATACAAGTTGAAGGATTAGAATTTGGGTTTTTTTTTTTTTTTTTTTCGTGAGGTTACCCTCGACATTGGAGCCCATTCGGGCAACAGTGTAGATGAACAATTAATTCATGGGCCACACTTGTTCAAATTCGAGGTTCAAGGATACTGCGCGTGATTTCATGGTTCATACAGACTTAGGTACCCATGCTTGCAACTAGCCCGGGTTGACCCATGTCGGCCACGAGCACAAGCTATCTTTGGGTTGGGTTCATCTGAGTGTAAGGCCCATAAGCTAAGCTCTGGCCTGAATCTTTGGCCAATAAATAAATGGGATGGGCTTGTCCTCGAGTCTTCCTAAAGACCAGATGGTTCAACCCGACCCATACCAACTTATTTATGCAATTAGACCAACTATTCCGCGAGTAGATCCATAATAACCTGGGCAGCTCATTGGATTGAAAGCTAGGTAGGCCTGGACTCAGGGCGTTAGATCATGATTTGGGCATGGACAAATTTCAGCCCATTCCGAGATTGTCCTGTTGTAAATCTACTACCTGCAGGCAAAGTTGTTAATGGCCAGGTCCAAAGATGAGTGACAGGTTTAGCCTGGCATTGATTGAGATCAAGCTTTATGATCGTCCGCAGGCCAGGCACAGGCCTAAAAGTATTGCCAGGTACGTAAATGTGTTGTTCTCTAGCAATACTTCTTGTAGCTAGGCTCGCCTGACCATGAATCCGTGCTTGTTTATAGTTGTCATACATTGGCCCTTGGCCTGAATTTTAGGCCAAGAGCCAAGCCCCAAAATCATTCCAGTACAAAAAAGTAAACAGGCTTGCCTGATCAAGCTCACCTTTGCCAACCAGGACAGTCCTACTGATGCAGGGAGGGATGTATGTGATGACACCAATCACCATCTTCCTCAGGGAATAACTACTCCGAATCCACAGAGCTCTCAAGACTCCTCATCGAGATTTGTCAAATCCACCAGAGGTAAAAATATAAAAAATTCTAATAAATTCGAAATAAATTAATTGAAGAATAAAAATGAAATTACAATCCTTTAAATAATGAGTTCAAACCTATGACTAAGTTCTAGACTCAAACTCCCTAAAATTGTGACTTACTATAAATAGTAAACTTACTCTTTATAGTAAAAACAAAAATAAAACGGACTTTTGACCGTCGATCTGATGGAATGTCGCAAATCCGGCATGGGTAACCCGGCATAGCAATTGGTTGGCTAAAGTAGCTTCTCGTAGCCCAAAATCATATATGATATGTCCAAAAGCTCATTCCAGTTTGCAAGATACGACTATTTTAATGTTCTTATAGTCATGATCATTTCTGCATCCGATCGGACCTTCTCTAGTTCATCTTTACCATGAAAGTGTTCGCGACCCGCTCTACATCACCTACTAATTAAGTGCAAGTAAACAGGCTTGCCTGATCAAGCTCACCTTTGCCAACCAAGACAGTCCTATCAAGAAATGCTATGGAGGCCGCGCTCTAGCGAACTGGCTCAAATGGATGCAACTTACTCATGGTGGACGTCATGACAATCCACATGCATTGGTGCTTCGCTTATCTCTCCAAGAGGCTGTACCAGCTGCTACTCAGCTAATTATTGCAACACTAGAGGTTTATGAATGGCATATAGCCAAGTTTAGAAAGCAATAGAATAATGTAATTTGGAGACCTTCAAGAAGTTTTTAAATTTATCCAGTGGAGTCGTGTAAAAGGGGTTTATTAGAATCATTTAGAAAGCTTCTAGAGTATTTTTGACTGATGGATGATCACTATATGGTTTCATCATAGTCATCATTGTCATCATTCTAAAGTGAGCAGATTGTTCTTAAGACTGTTTGGATTTCACAGAATCCCATTTTCTGCTTCGACTTACATGATGGATGGCCTAGGTTAATGACCGGACTAAGTTTGTAGTACGACAAATGCCATGTATAGTTTTCAAGTTACAATTAAATTAACCAAATTCAGTGGCCACAAGTTTTGGGAATCACAATAACCAACCCAGATTTGTGGTTTAGTCGATTTATGACCTCTAATCTGTTTACTGTGGTTTTCAGATATTGGCAGGATTCTCAGTAGGCCCCTTGATTTGGACAGTTGGGATTGGCATACATTAAATGCAATTTGCGCATTGCTTCTATGCATACTCTTCTCCTTATAACGATATATGGTAGTAACTTGATACTCCAGCAGAGTATTATGCTTGACACACAAGCACCCAGAAATTGTACACATGACATGCATTAATTAGCATAAACCAACTGAATTATGGAATTCATTGTCTGTAAGTCACTGACCCAAAATCAGATTAGTTGAGTGACGCAAGGATGAACGTGATGAGGATAACTACTCCGAATCCACGGAGCTTCTCTGGACTCCTCACAGAGACTTCTCGAATCCACGAGGAAAGAAAGCAGAAAATAGAAATAAATTCTAAGAAATTCGAAATTGATTAATTGATTATTAAAACGAGTTCACAACCCTTTAAATAGGGGTGTCAAGCAATGGGAAAGAAATCAGAATCAAACTACAACTAAAACTCCTAGAATCCGTGACTTACTATAAATAGTAAACTTACTATTTGTAGACGGTCGTGATGTCTACTAGTGTGCAAGGTTTTTGGCCAAAAATAGTAAGTGTCCTATTTGACTTCACCAAACCGTTCTCCTAATTATTCTAAGCTCTTTTCACGTTGGGCGCAACTTCTAAAGCCCGACAGACGAAGAGTTATAATCAAACTAAAACTTACTATTTATAGTAAAAACGAAATTAAAACGCGGAAACGACTGTCGATTCAGGGGTTTTTTGCAATTCTGGGAGTCGTAACCCATCAAAGCCGGGTTAGTTGGCTAAAGTAGCTCGTCCTACCCCAAAATCATATATTTTATGTCAACTAACTCATTCCGGATTGCGAGATACGCCCAATCTAAGGTCTGACGGTCCGGATCACTTCTGTCGTCGACCGGGCCTTTTCTGATCCATCTTGGCCATGAAACTGTCCGCGACCCGCTCTACATCAATCCCCTCCACTTCAAAAGAACTCGTCCTCGAGTTCTCATCCTGCGCTGGTTCATGATACTCGGTTAGGTCCGTGACGTTGAAAGTCCGTGAGATCGCCATATCATCTGAAAGATCAACAACATAAGCGTTGTCATTGATCGTTCTAGTGATTGGGACGGGTCCAATCTTCTTATTTTTTAACTTGTTGTGTGTCCCGGTCGAAAATCTCTCTTTGCGCAGATGGACCATAACGTGGTCGCCCACCTCGAACATTTTTTGTCGCCGATGCTTGTCCGTTTATTCCTTATACTTCTCATTCGAGGTATGTAGCTTGGTCTGCACTTCCGCATGGATGCCCATGATCTTATCTGTCATATGTTCTGTTACAATGCTCGTGCCTAGGTGCTTGGGTAGAGGGACCAAGTCAAGCGTGTGGCGAGGCAATTGTCCATAGGTAATCTGGAATGGTGATTTCCCTGTCGAGCGATTCACCATGTTGTTGAATGCAAAGTTTGCTTGAGACAAGGCCAAATCCATTGCTTCGATTTTTCTCCTGAAATACAGCGAAAGAGGTTTCTAACGTGTGATTCACAACTTCGGTCTGCCCATTAGTCTGTGGGTGGTAAGCACTGCTGAATTGAAGTCGTGTATCGAATCGAGTCCATAAAGTCCGCCAAAAGTGGCTAATGAACTTCGTGTAACGATCAAAAGTAATAGTCTTGGGGACCCCGTGTAACTGTACGACCTCCCTGAAGAATATATTTGCCACGTGTGTTGCATCGAGGGTCTTCTTGTATATGATAAAGTGTGTCATCTTGGAGAAACGATCTACCACCACGAATACCGAATCCATACCGTGTTGTGTTCATGGGAGACAAAGCACGAAGTCCATTGATAAATCCTCCCAAGGACCGTCAGACACAGGTAACGGGGTGTAGAGGCCCGTATTCTAAGATTGCCCCTTAGAGGTCTGACAAACATGATAACGTTGTACGGCTTTTCCTACATCACGTACTAATTGCGGCCAGTAATACCGCTCTTCCACAAGAGCTCACGTCTTGTCTCGCCCAAGGTGTCCACCAAGGCCACCTCCATGTAGCTCCTGAATAATCTGCTCCTTCAGAGAACTTTGGGGAATGCACAATCGATTCCCTTTGAAGAGAAAATTGTCCTGTATGTGAAGGTTACTGGGGTGACCTTCTTGGCACTTCATCTAAGAATCTTTGAAGTCCTCATCCTCGGCATACAGCTCCTTGAGATAGTCGAAGCCGACCACATTGTTGCTTATCGTAACAAGTAATGATGCACGACGATTAAGTGCATCAGCCACCTTGTTTTGCTGTCCTAACTTGTGCTTCAAAACGAACATGAATTCCTGTAAAAACGCAACCCATCTAGCATGCATATGATTCACGTTAGTTTGACTATTAATAAACTTTAATGCTTGATGGTCAATGTACAGAACAAACTCTCTTTGAATTAGATAATGCCGCCAATGTCGCAGCGCCTGAACAACCACGTACAACTCAAGCTCATAAGTCGACCACTTCTTTCGGGCTTCACTAAGCTTCTCACTGTAGAAGGCTACCGGGCTGCCTTCTTATGATAATACTCCTCCAATTCCGATGTATGAAGCGTCACACTCAACCTCAAATAATTTGTCGAAATTAGGAAGCACCAAGACCGATGTTGTAAACAAACGATACTTGATCTCATGAAAGCTCTTGTCAATCTTATCGGTCTACTGGAACAGTCCTTTTTTCACGCAATCTGTTATAGGCGCGACTATGGTGCTAAAATCTTACACAAATCGACGATAGAAAGTCGTCAACCCGTGATAACTCCTCACCTCATGAATGTTTGTCGGGATTGGTCATTCCCTAATAGCTCGCACCATTTTCATCGTCCACACGAATGCCTGATGGATGTTACAACAAATCCTAGAAACAACAGGCTGTCAGTTAAAAAACTACACTTCTTTAAGTTGAGGTACAACTTGTTAATTTGTAGGACCTGCAGCACTTACCTGAGATGTTTCTTGTACTCCGCCTCATCCTGGCTATATATCAATATGTCATCAAAATATACTACCACAAATCGTCAGTGAACGGTTTTAGAACTTGATTCATCAAACGCATAAAAGTACTTGGTGTGTTCGATAGGCTGAAGGGCATGACCAGCCACTCATATAACCCTTTCTTGGTCTTGAATGCCGTTTTCCACTCATCACCGGGTCGGATACGAATCTGATGGTACCCACTCCTTAAATCTAGTTTAGAGAACACCTTGGCCCCTTCTAGCATATCGAGCATGTCGTCCAACCGTGGTATTGAGAACCGATATTTTATGGTAATTTTGTTAATTACCCGGCTGTCGACACACATGCGCCAACTTCCATCTTTTTTTGGCGTTAATAATGCTGGTACGACACATGGGTTCATGTTCTCTCTCAAGAGACCCTTACGGATCAATTCCTCCACTTGCCCCTGAAGTATCTCGCACTCCTTCGGACTCATTCGATAATGAGGGCGGTTGGGAAGGCTAGCCCTAGGGACGAGGTTTATGTGATGTTGGATGTCCCTCATGGGGGGGCAATCCATTAGGTAAATCCTTAGGCCAGACTTCTTTGAATTTGTTTAGCAACAGTCTTAAACTTAGAGGGATGTTTGAGGATTCCTCTTCCTCGCCCTTCACCACTACGGTGTATACCTCGCCGGTTTCCTTGGATTCCTCCATAAAATCCCGAATGGTCAAGAGGGAACTCCCCTCCACTTTAGAGACTTCAGGGTGGTTCTTTGGTGTCATAGGGGCAAGGATTATTTTTCGACTATCCTTAACGAATATGTAGACATTGTCTCATCCCCGATGGCTCGCATCACGGTCCGACTGCCAGGGTCGACCGAGTAGCATGTGGCAAGCTTCCATGTCGACCACGTCACAAAATATTTGATCCTTATAATTTTTGCCAATTGAAAATGAGATAGTGCATTGTTCAGTTACCTTGGTCTCATTCACCTTTTTTATCCAGCCAACTGAGTACGGAGAAGGATGTTTCGTCGTTGATAACTGCAACTTGTCCACCATCACTCTTGAGACGATTTTCTCGCTACTACCACTGTCTATGATTACATCATAGACCTTTCCATTAACAGTGCACCGAGTACGAAATATATTGTGTCGCTGTGGATGTAATTCCTTTCGTGGGGTATACAATAATCGCCTCACAACTAGAAATTCACCACGATCATTGCCCGTCACTTCATCGTCACCTGCTATTTCTTCAGTGGTTTGTTCATATTCATCAAAACTTATGGTCTTCTTCTGCGGCCTCATATTCAGTGCCTCCTTCGTTTATAGTCAAGTGTGTTGCAGGACGTTGAAGACAAGTGTTTGATAAGTGGTCTGGTTGGCCACAGCGGTAACAATTGTTCGACCGTGGCCGGGCATAAGGATTTGGAATCCTACTTGGGCTCGTTGTTGCGGGTGCTATGTGTTGAGGTATGGATGAGCCGCTCCCGTATCATGGTTTGCGGTTATAGGAGGTTAAGAACGTTCTCCTACTAAGTCTTTTCCTCGTGCCAGCACTGGATCTTGCGTGGGACCCGTCATGGGGGGTCGAGTTGAAGGATAAGGACGAGCAGGAGCTCTTGCAAGTTGTGTTTCTGTCCTACGCGTCAATTGAACTGCTTCATCCACGGTCCCGACTGGGTACATCTGAACTCGGTCCTGAATTGTCAGTCGCAACCCACCTATAAATCGTGTCACCTTCTGTGACTCAGATTCTGAGAGATCATTTCGTATAGCTAACCGCTGGAATTCTTCAGTGTAATCTGTGACGGTTCGATTTTCTTGTCGACAATTTTGGTATTGCTGGAATAATATTTGTTCATAATTACTGAGGAGAAATCGTGAACGAAGAAGACGTCTCATCCGTAGCCATGATGAGATGGGCGCCTTGTTCTGGCGGGCTTGTGAGAGTTGTAATTGTTCCCACCATACAGATGCATCAGATTTTAATTTAAACACTACTAATTTTACCCTTTTATGATATGGCACGTTCATATAATCAAAATATCTCTCTACTTCGGCTAGTCAATCGAGAAAATCTTGTATACGTAACAAACCCTTAAAACTAGGAAGTTCAGCCTTACCTCGATAGTCTCTTTCAGCACGATCTAGATGATCACCTCCATGGATTGGTCGTCGAGCAAAACCCTCATTAAGGTCTCGTCGCTAGAACTTGAATCATCTGCTGTAGCCCTACGGTTTGTCACTATTAGTGCTCTACGAAAATCGGGGTTGCGCCGTACAGCAACCATGGGTGGTGGAGCCACTATGGGTGGTGGAGCAACCATAAGTGGTGAAGGACCGCCTAGGGCTCGGGGCGGAAGTAGCGCATCTGTAAGACGGTCGAGGGTTACTTGCAGCCCTTACATGGTCAACTGACTTTCCCGGTGGAAAGCTTCCATTCTTTCCGAAAGATAACGAATCCCTGGATCACCGTCCACAGGATTTTGATTCATACCCTCATTGTTTACCATCGGCCTGAGAAAAATCCTCGCTCTAATACCAATTGACGAAGGGATGAACGTGATAAGGATAACTACTCCGAATCCACAGAGCTTCTCTGGACTCCTCACAGAGACTTCTCGAATCCACGAGGAAAGAAAGCAGAAAATAGAAATAAATTCTAAGAAATTCAAAATTGATTAATTGATGATTAAAATGATTTCACAACCATTTAAATAGGGGTACCAAGCAATGGGAAAGAAATCAGAATCAAACTACAACTAAAACTCCTAGAATCCGCGACTTACTATAAATAGTAAACTTACTATTTATAGACGGTCGTGATGTCTACTAGTGCGCAAGGTTTTTGGCCAAATATAGTAAGTGTCCTATTTGGCTTCACCAAACCGTTCTCCTAATTATTCTAAGCTCTTTTCACGTTGGGCGCAACTCCTAAAGCCCGACGGATGAAGAGTTATAATCAAACTAAAACTTACTATTTATAGGAAAAATGAAATTAAAATGGGGAAACGACCGTCGATCCAGGGATTTCTCGCAATTCCGGGTGTCGCAACCCAGCATAGCTGGGTTGGTTGGCTAAAGTAGCTCGTCCTACCCGAAAATCATATATTTTACGTCAACTAACTCATTACGGATTGCGAGATACGCCCAATCTAAGGTCAGACGGTCCGGATCACTTTTGTCGTTGACCGGGCCTTTTTCTATCTATCTTGGCCATGAAACTGTTCGCGACCTGCTCTACATCATTGAGCAATCCTAACCTCTGATTCATCGACACTTGTCTATTGATATTGGAAGATTGGACACTACTCATTTTCAATGTTCAATAAATATGGCAGTTTCTAAGTGCCCATGTATCATCAATCACAGTAGGAGTATTAAGGTTTTTCTCTATGGAATAACTCATTAGCATTCGCCGAATATGCCAACCAAAATCCTACTAGCTCTGCCTATAAAATATAGCTATCGGGATAGCAATTCCATACCATCAAAACCCACAAAAGGGAAGTCATTTCCAAGAGCAAGAAACCATGAAATCCAATGTATTAATCCTTCATGTTTTGGTAGCATCCCTTCTTGTAATTCTGTCCGCAGCCCAAGATTTCGATTTCTTCTACTTCGTTCAACAGGTGATTCCTCTCTCCATTACATGTTTCCATATATATTAGCATTAATTCCTTAGTCTTCACAAAATTTATCTGAATTTCTATTAAACATAATGGTTCCTCTATTTATCCATTCAGTGGCCCGGGTCCTATTGCGACACCAGACGAAGTTGTTGCTACCCCACAACGGGAAAGCCTGCAGCAGATTTCAGCATTCATGGGCTTTGGCCAAATTACAATGACGGATCATACCCATCCAATTGCGACTTTGAGAGCCGTTTTGATCCATCGGAGGTATGTTTACAATCAATCAATTGAAGGAAATATTTCATTGACTTGACAGATGCACTAGAAAGAGAGAGCTCATTTCCAGCAAGATCAAAAGATCTCAATATAAACTAATGAACATTTTTCTTTAACCAGAAAACTTATTTTTGATTGATTGAGAATTCAAAGCCATATAGAAATAAATTGCAAATGATTAGTTGGCATATTTTAAAATTTATTAATTCAATATATCATTTTGCATTTTTTTTCCATTTCGTCATAGGCTAGAAAGATGGTTTTATATGGAAAGGATGGAATTTTATTATTTATTTTTTATTTATTTATTTTTTTAACTATCTGATACAGCAGTTGTATCATAAATTATAATACATCCATTTTTCCTGCCAGCATGTTGTATAATTTCCTATCTGCGAAAGCAATAGACAACACCATGATGATCACCTGATATCAAAATCAGTCAGATCCACTCATGGAACTTAGACATAACATCAAAATCACTGGACAGACAATGGTATGACTCACTGCACTTGTGTGGCCTACCCAATGAGTAGACCGGCCTGATTTTTCTACCAGACAGTAATCATGATGCGGGCTACCTTTTGCATAGATGGGATATTCTACACGTGTGATAAGTTGGAGGAAATTAAAAAGGTATACAGTAACTTCTGACAGGGCTGCTGAATCTGATCACTCTCACATATGGCCTCCATCAATTTTCCTCTGTTGCTTTTATCTTATTCTGTGTTCTGCATTTCTAAATTCTATGTGAATACACTTAATGTTGAAACTCTTGAATTATTGAATTTGGTATACACATATTGATACGAGACAAAAAGGTAAAAACAATACTTCTTTTGTCCTTATGTCTTTGTATCACACTGCCAGATAAATTCATGGCCGTCCAATTGCAATATTATATGATACACTCTGATATTTTGGACTTTACCTATTAGTTGTTGAAGGGATAGATGTCCCATTTTATGCATTTTATTGAAAGGGAAGGGAGAAGGTTGGTTTCCCTATCTATATGGTATAGGGTAGAGAAGTGTTAAAAAATAGAAGAGAGAAAAACGAGCCGCAAGATGACAAAAAAAGATTCCTTTGCCCGATCTCTAGGCTTGTTCGGATTGCGATACTTTGGTTCTGATACTTATCGTTCGAGCAAAGTTGACTTCACGTTTACGCCAATCCAATCTGTCCACGTGACGATGTTACTTGCTAGTATTCAAATCCCTCGTCTGTCCAAAGCTGAGGAATGCTCACCTGCGCACCTTCTTACCTTAGCACCCGTGCCCGCCTTTGTACACGTGCGATGGGCATAGAATCTAAACGGTCCACGTGATGCGGCACCCATTGAAACTTAACTGGCCCAATTTTCAGCCCGATCAAAACTCTTGTGCCATGGAAAAAAGGAAACAGTTTCCTCCCTTGATTGCATATCTCTTTTTTCTATGGACCGTTCAGATTATAAGCCTATGACACATATGAAAAGGTGCACATGGGTGCTCACGTAAGAAGGCGCCCATGTGAGCATTCCTCATTAACCCCAGTCAACACTCCTTCCGTGTGACACATACATGCCTGCCTGAGATCCAGGTTGGTCACGTTTGCCCCAATCCACACCTTCCATTGGACACATGTCATAACTGGAAGGCATCTACGCGGTCCGTGCAGAGCTGACAAGCTAGACATATAACCCCTGTATTGGTGAAGAGTGATTACATCATAAGGCAAGTGGACACATCAGCAAACGAAGGTATTGGCCTGCATTTGTATACGGGTCCACGAAGAACTCCAAACGTCTTTTCTTATTTTCCGCTTTTTACCTATTCCAAGTATTGATTTATGCTAAAGCTTTTGGCAGGAATCTCTTGCATAAGTATGTTGGATGGGGCCGACAACCTTTTTTTAAAAAAAAAAAAAAAAAAAAAAAACTATTCCATTTATCTGTTTTGTGATCTCATTTTAGAACAAAAGACCATTAATGAGGTAGATCCAAAACTCAAGTGGGCCACACTAGAGGAAAATTTGGAGAATGACATACCTACCGTTGAAACCCTCCTAAGCTCCACTTGATGTTTATATGTCATCCAAACCATTTATAAGGTCATTAACACTTGAATGAAATGGAGATACAAAAAATTTATCATTAAAAAAATCTTTTATAGCCATAAGAATATTTCAACGGTTCTCACTAAATCCCCACTATTTTTTGGGTATGGCCCTCTCGAGTTTTGAATCCACCTCATTTTTTGTATAATATGGATAAAATGAGATCTCAAAATGAACATAGTAGAATTTCTACTAACATGGCAGTGGGCCCACCCATCGTCCTTGCACAGAAACTTTATGCGAAAGGCTCTAGGAGGAAATCCGCGTCCCCTTTTCCCCATAGTAGGAAACGAATGGGCATCGATTAGCTACTGACAGGTTGAGTAGCGGTCATTTTAGGGTAAGATCCAAAGAAAGCCACATTCAAAGCTCCAATGGACCCCACCATAGAAAACAGTGGGGAGAGTGATGCCACCGTTAAAAACTTTTAAAGGCCACAAAAATTTTTGATCAAGCTGATATTTGTGTTTTCCCTTCTTTAATGTCTTTGTTAACTTTTAAACGGGTTGGATTTCGAGAAAACATCATGGTGGGCCTTAGAAAGGTTTCAACGGTGGACATCAATCTTCTTGCTGTTTTCTGTGGTGGGGTCCACTAAAAGCTTTGGATCTGCCTCATTCTATGCTAATGCCTAGAATAATATCTCCAAATGGATGGATGTTGTGGATACAACACATACATTATAGTGGGGTCCATGGAACTTAGTGACGTAGGGAGTGTGGCTACTCCACCTTCCGTATCTAATCCGGAAACGGATTGGCTACTCCCTTTGCCACCAACCAATAGGTAGTGGTCGGTATGTGTTTCGTCCATGCTCGTAAATCTATTTTTCTAGGTCATTTTATGTTACGAGACCCAAAATAAGGTATATCCCAATCTCAAGTGGACCACATTACATGAAATAGTATTGAATGAATGTTGACCATTTAAAAACTTTTGGAGGGCCATAAAAGTTTTGGATCAAGCTGTTATTTATTTTTAGTTTCATCCAGTGTTTATGACATAATCAACAGATTGGATGTCAAATAAATATTACAGTGGGCCTTAGGAGGATTTTAATAGTGATATTCCAATCACTATTTGATTTTGGATGATCTAGAAAAGTAGATGGACAGCATAGATGAAACACATACCAACCACTAGCTATTGGCCGATGGCAGAGGGAGTAGCCAATCCGTTTCTTACTTGAATGGTAGAAGGGAACGTGAATTCTGCGAAAGCCTTTCGCATGAAGTTACTGTGCAAGGATGATGTGCGGGGCCCACCACCATGTTAGTAGGAATTCTACTCTGTTCATCCATTTTGAGATCTCATTTTATGACATTATAAAAAAATGAGATGGATTCAAAACTCAAGTGGGCCATACGATAGAAAGCAGTGGGGATTCAGTGAGAACCGTTGAAATATTCTTGGCCATAAAAGATTTGTTTCAAGATAATTTTTTTTTATTTTTCTAATTCATTCCAGCGTTAATAACCTTATAAACGGTTTGGATGCCATATAAACATCAAGGTGGAGCCTAAAATCACTTGAATACTCACCAATTGAATAGCCAGTACTTAGTTTGTACGGAACGCACCAGCATGCGAATTGACATTTTCACTGTTGTCTTCTAACCGTAGATCGAGGATCTGATTTGGGAGATGCAAACGGACTGGCCAACTCTTGCTTGTCCAAGTAGCAGTGGCATCAAGTTCTGGTCACACGAGTGGCAGAAGCATGGCACGTGCTCCGAGTCCGTCCTTGACCAACACGGATACTTCCAGGCAGCACTCAACCTCAAAAAACAAGCAAATCTCCTCCAAATACTGATGGATGCAGGTAAGGAGATGACAAATCCGAATTTACCAATATTCTTCATCTTCTTCTTCTTCTTCTTCTTCATCATCATTGTTGATTTCTACTGCTTTTACTGATTATGGCTTTAAAACTCGGACGAGTCAACTCAGACTCGGCAGGACCCGATGTGGCCAAAATCAACAAGTCTCCCAGATAAGCAATCCCTGACTCGGGCGAGTCGGGACTCAGCTCAACACTGGATGAGTCGATCCGAGTCAGCTGAGTGTTTTAACCATGTTCCTGACTATATATCTGCTGTTCAGGGATTGAACCGGATGATCGATTTTACAATCTAAACAGAATAAGCACGGCTATAAGAGAAGCGACTGGTTACACACCAGGTATAGAGTGCAATGTGGATGAAGATGGTAACCGTCAGTTGTTTCAGATCTATATGTGTGTTGACACTTCCGGATCGAACTTCATCCAGTGCCCTGTTCTGCCAAGGAGTAGGTGTTCTTCACGAAAGATCCAGTTCCCTTCTTTTGAAGGGGAAGAAGAAAGAACAGATGGATAACTCTGATGGTTTTCATTTAACGTTGTTTTCTTATTTCTCTCTTCTGAAATTGAGAGAAATCATTGGTGGTGCCATTAATAAAAATTGAATTGAAATGCACCTAATGTAACATTCATGCGAGTATCTTCTCTCCAATTTCTAATAACATCTACTTAGTTTAAAGGGCTATTTTTTAGTAACGGTAAGTAGGACTTCACAAACGGACTTGGAGAGGGTTTGTTGGTTCATGAATCCTATATTAAGTGATTCATTTGTTTGAGGGCAAGCAAAGATTTTACATTTGGGACCCACATGGTTGGGTTTTCCATACCATTTATCCCATATTGGCCTAAACTGAATGGAAATGCATTAATTGGAAGATGTACCCCTTCCATTGGAGGAATAAAAATAAACAGATGTGGAAAATGTGCCATCCATAGAGGAACATGGCACATTCAAACTTTATTGGCACCCCTTTATTTCTCAAGGTGAATGAAAATCAAATATGGACTGTCCCATTTATAGGCACACATCTTCATAGGATTATTACCCACAAATCACACCAACCGGATTATTCTAACTATTCAATCAATTGCCAAACCTATGTTCAACCACATGGTGGATGTTAGAGAAGGCCTTTACATGCCAATTATTCATGCAATAGAGCTGAATTAAAAACTGAGTTGAGATGGTGTAATCTTCACTTCTATATTGAGACAGTAAGGATAGCTCCTGCCAGACCATAATGGCCAATAACCCCTATATGGCCATCCAATTACTGAGGGTGTTACTGTGGACCCAAGGTTGCATTATACAAAGCAAGAATATGTGGTAGAACCAGTTGGGCTCCACAGTGAGTTCATCTAACAAGCCCAGATGTAGGCCATGCCCCGAAGTCCTCATGGATCGGAAGCTTGTAGCCATCCAATATTTTGTACTTTTCCCGTCTGATGTTGAGTGAATTCTATTTTCTTCTTACTGTTTGAGAGCTCGGAAAATGAAGGAAGAGAGAGTGAAATTTCTTTTCAACTTATATTGTTCAACAAAGCATTTGAAGAGAACTAAAAACAAGGGAAAGGTTGAGACAACATTTTAGGACTTTTTCTATGAAACCACATTCTTGAAAACTATTTTTCACAAAAATGAACTCCCAATCAAGCTAAAACGCTGTTTTCTCAAAAAGTATTTTCCACTCGAATACTTTCCAAGCTCCCAAATAGATCTATTTACAATTATTTGTGCAGGACACAAGTTGAAGGATTAGAATTGCGATTTTATTTATTTATTTATTTATTTATTTATTTATTTTGTGAGGTTACCCTCCACATTGGAGCCCATCGGGGCAACAATGTAGATGAACAATTCATGGGCCAGCCACAATTGTTCAAATTTGAGGTTCAAGGATACTGTCCATGATTTCAAGGTTATACAGCTATTGACTTAGGTACGCCTGCTTGCAACTAGTCTGAGCACCAGCTTTCTTTGGGTTGGGCTGTCTGAGTGTAAGGCCCATAAGCTAAGCTCTGGCCTGAATCTTAGGCCCAATAAATAAATGGGATGGGCGTGTGCTCGAGTCTTCCCAAAGCGCAGATAGTTCGACCCGACCCATACCGACTTATTTATGCAATTAGACCAACTATTCCACGAGTAGAGCCATAATAACCTGGGCAGCTCATTGGATTAATGAAAGCTAGGTTGGCCTGGACTCAGGGCCTTAGATAATGATTTGGTCATGGACAAATTTCAGCCCATTCCGAGATTGTCCTGTTGTAAATCTACTACTTGCAGGCAAAGTTGTTAATGGCCAGGTCCAACGATGACTGACAGGTTTAGCCTGGCATTGATTTAGATCAAGCTTTATGATCATCCGCAGGCCTAAAGGTATTGCCATGTAGGTATATGTGTTGTGATCCAGCAATACTTCTTGTAGCTAGCCTGGCCTGACCATGAATTCGTGCTTGTTTATAGTTGTCATACCATGGCCCTTGGCCTGAATTTTAAGCCGAGAGGCAAGCCCCAAAATCATTCCAGTACAAAAAGTAAACAGGCTTGCCTGATCAAGCTCACCTTTGCCAACCAAGACAGTCCTATCAAGAAATGCTATGGAGGCCGCGCTCTAGCGAACTGGCTCAAATGGATGCAACTTACTCATGGTGGACGTCATGACAATCCACATGCATTGGTGTTTCGCTTACCTCTCCAAGAGGCTGTACCAGCTGCTACTCAGCTAATTATTGCAACACTAGAGGTTTATGAATGGCATATAGCCAAGTTTAGAAAGCAATAGAATAATGTAATTTGGAGACCTTCATGAAGTTTTTAAATTTATCCAGTGGAGTCGTGTAAAAGGGGTTTATTAGAATCATTTAGAAGGCTTCTAGAGTATTTTTGACTGATGGATGATCACTATATGGTTTCATCATAGTCATCATTGTCATCATTCCAAAGTGAGCAGATTGTTCTTAAGAGGCTGTTTGGATTTCACAGAATCCCAATTTCTGCTTTGACTTACATGATGGATGGCCTGGGTTAATGACCGGACTAAGTTTGTACCATGACAAATGCCATGTGTAGTTTTCAAGTTACAATTAAACCAAATTCAGGGGTCACAAGTTTCGGGAATCACAATAACCAACGCGGATTAGGTGGTGTTGCCCACACCACCCCTGACAGTGGTGTGGTGATGTGTTGGGTGTTGTGGGGCCACCATGATGTGTGTATCATCCATCCATTTTGCCAACTCATCTTAAGGCATGAAACAAAAACTGAAGCAGATCCAAAGCTCAAGTGGACCACACCACAAGAAACAATGAGGATAATGACACCCAGTGTTGAAACTGTCCTAGGACCCATCATAATGTTCATTTGCCATCCTAACTTATTGATAAGCTCACACGAACCTAGTTAAAGGGAAAACACAAATATCAGCCTGATCTAAAACTTTTGTCACCCCCAAGAAGCTTTAATGGTGGGCATTCAATCACCATTACTTCTTATGGTGTGGTCTCCTTAAGCTTCCGATCTACTCGATTTTGAGTTCATTCCCTAAAATGAGTTGTCCAAAGTATAGACAGTGTGGATATAAAAACACATACATCACAATGTGCTCCACAGTGCCTAGCACATCGCTACATGACGCTGGAAACGACGTTTTCAGGTTGTCTTCCTCAAGGGAACAACTACTCCAAATTCACAGAGCTTCTCTGGACTCCTCATAGAGATATCTCGAATCTATGAGAAAAAATAAGAAAATAAAAATAAATTCTAAAAATTTTGAAAATTCATTGGTAGATAATAAAAAATAAATTTACAACCCTTTAAATAATGATACCAAAGTTTCAGAATCAAACTCCAACTCAAACTCCCTAAAATTCGTAACTTACTATAAATAGTACATTTACTATTTATAGTAAGTGTCCTATGTGGCTTAACTACGTTATTCTCATATTTTTCTAAAAACTTTTTATGTTGGACACAACTCCTAAATATCAAAAGATGAAGAGTTATAATCAAACTAAAACTAACTATAAATAATAAAAATGGAAATTAAATGGATTTTTGACTATTAATATGATGGAATCTGGTAGCTTGTCCTACCCCCAAAATCATATATGGTACGTCATGTAACCCATTCTAGTTTGCAAAATATGCCTATTGTAAGGTTTTAACGGTCCAGATCATCTCTGCCTTCAATCAGCCTTCTCCGGTCCATTTTGAATATGAAAGTGTCTGCAACCCACTCTACATCAGTTCCCTTCACTTCAAAAGAACTTATCCTCAAGTTCTCATCCTGCTTCGGTTCATGATACTTAGTCAGGTCCACGACGTTAAAAGTACGCAAGATCTCCATGTCATCTGAAGATCAACATTATAAGCGTTGTCATTGATCTTTCAGAAAATTAATACTGGTTAAATCTTTTTGTTCTTCAACTTGTTGAAAGTCCTGTTCAAAAATTTATTCTTGCATGGATAGATCATAGCTTGGTCACCTACCTCGAATACCTTTTGTCTCTAATAGGTTGGGTGCCCCGTAACGATACCTGTATCAAAAGTTACAACCAATTTACTTGTGCGCCGCATAACGATTCCCATGTAAAAAGTTATGGCCAATTTATGATTCATCTTCTTTTAATCCAACCATGTTAGGAATGTATCAGTGCCACATCCTACATCACCACACCAAATGTGGTAGTGTGGGCACATCACAACAACACCCAATTTGCATCCCATGATAACTTACCTCCAAGATGTCATCCTAGCATAGTAGCAATAATTCCAGCAATTACAATACACAAGCATAATGATACTTGATTATCAAAATATTTACGTCATCCACATGCCCGTAATAGGAATTCGGCCTAGTTTAAATGAGGGAGAAGTCATCCTGTTTGAGACGTAATTTAGAAAGTAGTGAACTCTTGAGTTATCTTTTACAGTAAAAGTCTTATCCAAACTCTCTTTATTCTCTCATCTTCAAAGTAAACATGGCTACAGTTATGGTCACAGGCTAACTCATCCACATGGACGGTGGGTGACCATTCAGACAATGACACCAAGCTATAGACCATAAGCAAAGGTTGAAACGCTTCAATTTCAGTAGTGTGTACGCGGAGGGCCGACCCAAAGCTTCCAATGTGAAAGCACCTTGCTCCCGAAAATAAATAAATAAATAATAACACAAAACATCAACATCCATCTCACCAACTGGATCCAAACGGTATCCATTTAAAAATATCCATTGTGAGTTGTATTTGCGTGTTCCCATTTCTCACCCAAACCTCAGACCACATCCAAAACACAATTCAAACGGATATAGAAAAGGTGGTCCACAGGTCCCCGCCCTTCCATCCTGTCTGTCTACATTTTTTATTTTTTTATTTTCAGCAAAGGGTCCACTTTAAAATGCTCTGCACTTGGAAACATGTACGCTTCAATATTCACATGATTGGACGGTGCACATGAGATGGCGTAGAAGTCCACGCCGTGAACTGCCATGGCAACTCGCGGAGAAGACATTGAAACGATGCTCTGAAGTGCAGGTGCCTATATCCATGTCACTCATCAGGTGGTGCCCAACATGAACAAGAGCTGACACATATATCAGGCTTGTTCAATTATCAGATTAGCTACGTGTAGCTACGTGTGGATGAGGGGGAAAAAAAAAAAAAGATGGTTAGGGAAAAAGATTACCAACGGCGTATATTCGCCGAAAACATTTGCCGGATCTCATGAGTGGATATTCTTTCTTTTTTGCTATTTTATTTTGGCCAGGATATGGTGTTGATGGGCCCCAGCTGATGAGTGGTCAGACCAGCACAGATGACCGATCCTTTAGCACGTACGCTGCGAGTTGCCTCTTGCATCTCTCATCCCGCGAATGCCCTCAGTACCACTCAGTTATTTCTCCTTCCCGACATAAAGAGTATGAAAGCTGAAAAGAAAGGAAAGAAAAAAAAACACCCACGCAAGTGCTTCGAATTCGGGACCACCAAATATTTAAAAAACAAAATGAGGAAAACTAGTGTACGTCGTCGGACTGCTAAATCAGACAATATTAGCCCTCTATTCTATGCCCACGACTAACATCTCTCCCTATTTCTTCGCATCGATGAATGGTCCAACTTACATCAGCTTCGCTGATTAAATGATACGTATGCAAATACAACCTTTTGATCATCACGCCGGCCCACCACCACACGTCCTAGAAATGCGGCCTACCAACCAAGTACACTGAATATGCCCTCCTTGAGTATCCGGGTAAATGGCAAACAGCTCCCCTCATTTCTTCACATGGATGAACGATACACTGCACTTCGGCTGAAATTTGCTATATGATGGTGTCGACATGAACGCCTTGGATGCCATATGATTTGTCTCAATCGAAAGAGTTAGGGGTCGTTTGGCACCGTGGATTGGGGGGTTTCAAATCCCCTTAGTTGTTTGGTAACCTAAAGTAACCAGAGGTTTCAAAACCAGGGATTGGAGACTTTTTCCAACAATACATAGCTCAACTAGATCCCATGCAGAAAGCAGTGGGGATTGAATGTCTACTATTAAAAACTTTTTGGTATAATCAAGCTGATATTTTGTTTTCCCTTATTCTAATGTAGTTGTTAACTTATAAATAAGTTGGATCTCAAATAAACATCATGTTGGGCATTAGTAAGGTTTCAACTGTGATTGTCATTGTCCTTATTGTATTCTACGGTGGATACGCTTGAACTTTGGATATGCCTCGTTGTTTGCTTTTTTCTCTAAAATGATCTCTCTCCAAATGGATGAATGGTAGGTATAGAACATGTACAGCATCGTGGGCCCAAAGAACATGGTGACGTCACTTCAGCAGATACATGCTACTGCTGTGCTGTGTTTAGTAGCCAATCCGTGTCCGTGGCTTAGGAACCTTGAATAATAGGACGCGGATTAGATAATGAGAAGGTCAGTATACACGTCACTAAGCTCTGTGGGACCTGACATGATGTGTGTATTATATCCATACTGTCCATCCATTTGGAGAGAACATTTCATGCATGATAAAAATAATGAGATAGATGTAAAGTTCAAGTGGATCCGACTATAGAAA
The DNA here is from genome assembly GCA_021015155.1 of Magnolia officinalis. Classification (NCBI taxonomy): domain Eukaryota; kingdom Viridiplantae; phylum Streptophyta; class Magnoliopsida; order Magnoliales; family Magnoliaceae; genus Magnolia; species Magnolia officinalis. Next base: position 1,027,717 of record JAJHSJ010000006.1, on the reverse strand, counting down.
ACAGTGGAGACAGTGACATCCACCGTTCAAAACTTCTTAGGCGCCACAAAGTTTTCAATCGAGCTTATATTTTTGTTTTACTTCATCTATCTCTATGTTAATTTATGAATAGGTTGGATCTAAAAAATACATCACGGTGGACCCTATAAATATTTCAACGGTGGGTGTGACTGATCCCAAGGTTTCCTGTGGTGGGTCACACTTTAGATCTATATCATTCTTTTTGTAATGCCATAAAACGATTTCTACAAATGGTTGGACGGTATAGATACAACACATGCATCATGGTGTAGTCCACAGAGCTAGGTTACGTCACTTCAGTAGGGATTTAGCTACTGACCTTGTCAGTATCTAATAATCCGCGCCGAAAATAATATCGCAAAAATGGATGCAAGGTGTGGATAGAACCTATGCATTGCGGTGTCCCCCATACACCCTTCCGTTCGTAGCGAGGGATGAGCGGGTAGTACCCAATCCGCGTCCAGAACCGTCGACAATGGCTCACTATTAAGGTGGTCTGATCTACGTATTGCCTCTTGACACGTGTATAGCGGAGGTTCACTGGAGCGGAGACTCCTAAGTAAATCCCCCGCTACGGTCATCCCCCGGTAACTCTTACGCCAAAATTTCCGCATAAATAGAAAAAGGCAAGCCGACATTCACCGAACGTTCAGCAATACGGCAACATGCATGACAATAACAAAATTCCCTTCCATACTCAGATCCACACTACATGCAAGTAAATCCAAACCATTCAACTTGTGGGCCCAATGGTAAATGGGGCACGATCTCAGAATCAGATTGATTAAGAAACCTCATAGTTTGAATTGTGGACATTTGTTTATTGAATTTAGAAATTTTAAAAACAAAAACGTTTTTAGCCGATCAGTTTGATGACCACCCATCTGTTATAGGGGGTTTTGGGTAATGACAAGATAGGCAGTGGGCCCATGATTTGGACAGTTTCGATTGAGGTACGTTAATGCAATGCGTAGATTGCCTCCGTTCATACTCTGCCTCTGTATGTACAATAACTCCTCCATGCATGCAACGAATATACGGAACAAATCCTGAAATGCCTATAAATAGGGCTATTGAGATGGCAACTCCAACCCATCAAAACCCACCCAAAAAAAAAAAAAATCCCAATTCCAGGAGTAAGAAACCATGAAATCCACTGTTGCAATCCCTCTTCGTGTTTTAGTAGCAACCCTTCTTGTATTTCTGTCCAAAGCCCAAGATTTTGATTTCTTCTACTTAGTTCAGCAGGTGATTATTTCCCCTCTGCATTGCTTCTTTCCATATATATACATTAGCTCTCTCTCTCTCTCTGCTAGTTCTGTTTTAAATTCTACTGAATACAATGATTTCTCTATTTTTTTCATTCAGTGGCCTGGATCCTACTGTGACACCAAGCAAAGTTGTTGCTACCCCACAACCGGAAAACCCGCGGCGGATTTCGGCATTCATGGGCTTTGGCCAAATTACAATGACGGATCATACCCGTCCAATTGCGACCCTGACAGCCCTTTCAATCCATCAGAGGTAATTTTCTAATAAGATCAATTAAAGGAAATATTTTCATTGAACAAACAGATTCATTAGAGAGAGAGAAAGAGAGTATAGATTAATAAACATTTTTCTGTAACTTAAATAAATTTCCAAGGCACTTGGATTCTAAATTTTATTATCCAATATAGTTTGAAAAATGTGAGGCTATTTCTTCTTTTGTTATATATATATATATATATATATATATATATATATATATATATATATATATATATATATATATTCTTTTTTCCCATTTCATCCGAAATCTAGAAGGATGATTTTATAGTGAGAGGATGGATTTTTTATTTTATTTTTTAATATTAAGAGGAATGATGAGATACAGTTGTTTTTTCATCTTGTGCGTCATATGTGTGTAACATGACATCTAACATGACATCTCTCAAAACCATAAGCCATACCGTAACGATCAACTGATTTGAAAATTAGACCGATCCACTCATGGATTGATAAACAACATCAAAATCAATGGACAGAATGGAATTGCTCAGAACTAGTGTGGCCTGCCCATGAGCGGATCGGCCTGACTTTGGTATCATGTGCCGGCCGCCTGTATGATTCCATATTCTACAGATGTGACATGTTGGGGGAGAAAGAAAAGGTTATGCCGAACCTCGTTATTTGAGAAGGTTGTGCTGAATCTTGTCATTTCTCATTTTTTATTTAGTAGAAGGAAAGCAGTTGGGTACCTTGCACTAGGTATCCACCGGGGTTAGTTTCATTAATTTTAGGACAAACAACTTAGCATGCATAACATTTATCCCTAGAACCTCTGATTTCTCTTAGTATGTACCACCTGAGTTTTAGAATATTATTATTTTTGGGTGATTCTTTCATCGTGATGAGGTACATCATATGAATGGATTGGATGGAAATCAAACACAAAATTAATGGTAGGTGCTCCATTCAACTACTGTTTCTTGAGGTGTAACCTACTAGAGGTTTAGATGGTCATGGTTTTTGGTTCAGTGATAAAAATTTTAAAAAAAAAAAAAAAAAAAAAAAAAATAATGAGGCAACCACCCGATGGACGGGGTGGATCTCATTAAAGTTCCACCTTGGCTCTGGGTCTGCAAAAGTAACCCAGTAGGTACCTGGCACCAGCTACCCGAGCACGGCTCTTCCTTGACTCTTATTTTATTGAAAGAATTAGCACCTTTTTTATTTTATGGCCGGTTTTCTTCCTCTTTTTGGCACTTTATAGAGATGCAACGGAAAAGGTTGGTTTCCTTCTCCTGAACTGGTGGAGAAAAGTGTCTGAAAATAAAACAGAACCCTTATAAAAAGGCTGGTTACAACTTACAAGGACAGGAAAGGATTCCAATGCCGGATCTCTGGCCTTTCTCGTTTTCGCCCACCTTTGGTATTGCTCTTACCGTTGACACAGAGTCACATAGCTGACTTTCATCCAATTCAATCCGTCCATATGACCCGTGTTCGGGCCAATTTTGCGCCTGATTCAAACTCTTCCTCTACGCAAAGCTGACTTCAGGTTTACCCCAATCCACTCCGTCCATGAGACACATGTGACACACGCTTGCGATCTAGATTGTTCATGTTTGCCTCCAATCCACTCGTGTCACGACATGAGATTGGACCATCACACGTGCCCGAGATCCAATTGGAGCATTTATTGAGTTGTGGTCCATCCATCCTCGACGGACAAACACCAGTCCCGACATTCCGGTATATCTGGCTTGTGCCGTGATTGACGGATTGGGCATTCATGCACGCCTTATTGGCACTCGCCAAAATTAGAATTACAGCTGTTTGCCGGTTACATTCTCTGAATTACCAAAACACCCCCCACCCAGCAACTCTTTAGATTCAGAAAGAAGCGGAATATCCGTTTTCGAGAGAGATTCCAAAGCGAAAAGGAAAAAGGATGCAGATTTCCTGGTGAACCCCAACACACCGTATACACTGCGGTCGAACCATGCGCAACGAATCTCACAGATTGGAAAATCGTAGCCACCCATCTGAATTATGTTTTTAAAAATTTTAAATATTTCAGTAGAATGAGTAATCTTTGAACTCTTAGATAAGTCTCACCTTAAAATTGCAATAAATTCAAAAGATATTTCGGAAATATAGCAATGATATTCCAATACGACTCACTTAACTCAATGACTTGGTTGGCTCGACGCTATGAGCCGTAATTCGACAAAGCTCTTGGATTTTTGAACAAAGGGAATAGATGCTTTTGTAGTATATACCTGACACACTGACCTGTGGCAACTGATGCTTTCACTGCTGCCTTTTGACCGTAGATCAACGACCTGACTAGTAAGATGCAAACCAACTGGCCCACCCTTGCTTGTCCGAGTGGCAACGGGCTCAAGTTCTGGGAACACGAATGGGAGAAGCATGGAACGTGCTCAGAGTCCGTCCTCGACCAACACGGATACTTCCAGGCAGCACTCACCCTCAAGAAACAAGTGAATCTCCTCCAAATACTAAAGAATGCAGGTAACTCGAGGCTATACCCGAATTTACCATTATCCGGATCTGACACACATTAGATTTTTCCTTCTTATTGATTTCTACTGCTTTTTTCTGATTATCTATACATCCGCTGTTCAGGGATTCAACCGAACGGTGGATTTTACAGCCTAAGCAGCATAAGCACGGCGATAAGAGAAGCGACTGGTTACACACCAGGGATCGAGTGCAACGTGGATGAAAATCGTAACAGTCAGTTGTATCAGATCTACATGTGTGTGAACACTTCAGCATCGAACTTCATCCAGTGCCCTGTGCTGCCGAATAGCAGGTGTTCCTCACAACGGATCGAGTTCCCTTCTTTTTAAAGGGGAAAAATGAAGAACAGAGATGGTCCGCCCATCATAGTTCTGGAACTCTTTACTGTTTTTCTCCTTAGACTTTGTGAAATTGATTAAAAGCATTTGTGGTGCTAATAATAAAAATGAAATTGAAATGCATACAATATATTGATGCAGTTTTTTTGTCATCCCTTCTAGACCATAGTTTACCAGTAAAACCAAACCACAATGGGGACCGTGGCTGCTAGAGGGGACCATCCAATGCCAAAGTTAGAGCAGACACTCTGGGTCTAGTAGAATTAGAATTTTTATCCATTTGGTGCTCGTTACGTATATGACAATGCATCTAATTGGTAAATATGTATTATAGAAGGGATAGTCTCCGAGACTTAATGGGAGATCGTCCTACTTGGCATGATTCTCAATGAAGATCTCGGGGAGCTGATCCTCTTTGTATAGAAAGGAGATCTCCTGGTGGTCGGCCGGCCCCGAGGATACCATGGTTGACAGTCGAGGCCGACCTCCGAGTTGGGGTGGTTGGCTTCCGAGGACGTCGCGGTCGATAGTCAATGCCGACCTCTAAGTTTGGTAAGTCGAGGCCCTACAAACCGAGACGAACTTTTGGTTGTTGGTTGCGATAATGAGATCTCAGCCAGAACCAAGATCGATGCTTGTAGTTAATGCTCGGGCGGGTTGTGGAGATCGTGCCCGGTGGTTTAAACCAAGCTTCTTATCCAACCTCCTTTTCTAAGCTATTGGCCTTATGTCACTTCCATGCCATCCCGGTTGTCTGGTAAGTCCCTTTTTACCCATAACACAATGTAACTGAGAATGCATTGTAAAAGCAATGATGGTCGACCGTTTAATATTCTTGGTATACTTGGTTTTCTATTTGAAAATACTTGGCTCACATGGTTCGTTAATCCAGATAACCATTCCCCCCCAAAAAATAAAATCTCGATAGGACAAACCTAGCCCTCTAGTTTACTTACTGACAAGTGCAGACGAGCAGTTCAGTAATTAAATACTGAAATAAACAGGTTTCACTGTACATGCGGCCCACCTGATAAACAGACCAGTTGTGTTTTGGGGCTTAAGAACATTCGCCGTGAGATTGCCTTACGAATGGCCCAGATCTTGCAAATATGACCTGTTAGCACATGTGGCTCACATGCATATCGACTTAGAATGTACAGGCATTGGAGCTCAATGCGGACAAACCAAACCATGGAATCGGTAGTTGTCTAATTAATGGTGGAAAACAATTATTATGGTTCAAATTAAACAACCAAAATTAGTAGCTTAAGAGCATTCTATGGGTCTGCATTCTGGGCTCTGCTTCATCCACGACAAGGCCCATAATTTGGACGGCCGAGACATACTTTTATGGATGATATTTGTGCAGTAGGTCCAGCACCACAAACCATGGGAATGGTAGTGAAAAAGCACCCAACTGTATAATTTAAATAAATAAATAAAGATCGCACATTGAAATTGTACAAGTGGCATATGTATAATACACTTGGCATGGTCCAAATAGTGGGACCTACATGTGATCCAGCGTGCTTATCTGGGGTCTACTTCGGCATATGTGTTGTCATAAAAGAGGCCCAAGATGTAACGTTTCACCGAGCGGCTCTATACTAGGTGTTCACTAGCACAAAATCAAGGTGGTCCATTTATCAGGTTGGTCGCCTGCACAATGGAATGAAGGTTTGGTAAGATTCAAAATTAAAATTTAAAAAAAAAAAAAACAAAAAACAAATGCTATACATATTTGTTGGCCTCCTGAAGAGTAGAGCTGTACACAAACCGACTCCATACTTGCAAACCAGGTTGGGTTTCTTCGACTTATTGCCTCAGAAGTGGTCGGGGCTAGGACATGATTCAGCAAAGCCCAGCCTGGCCTGGTTAGCACACTAGGTCTGCACGAAGGCCACTGGGGCTTGGGCTGACAAGTGACAAGGACCCTGGACCTGCTAGATTGGGCTTTATATGAGGCACGTGTATCTCTGCCCAATTCTAAATTTAGGGATGGAATTAACAGGTCACGTGAATATGCGCTCCAGGTTGTATGATAGCAACAGCAACGCATTTTGATGGAACGGAGGCTGTAGGAGTGTCAATGGGCCGAGATCGGGCCTGAAAATTAGAATTTTTGAATAGGCGAGACCCAAAACATTTCAAAATCCAGGGCGATATCTACCCCAGACTGGCCCATTGACATCCTGCAGGCTGTATGATAGCAACAGCGGCGCCTTTTTGGGTACATCCTTGCTCGGAAAACGAGGTGGACTCTGTGAGCTCCATCATAATTTATATGTTTTATCCATGCTGTCCATTCATTTTTTTAACCATTCCAGGGCATGAACCCAAAAAATGAGGTAGATCCAAAGACAAAGCAGACCACACTGCAAGAAAAACGTTTCAATGGTTATCTTTCAATTCCCACTGTTTTTCGTGGTGTGTCCACTTAGAACTTTTAATATACCTCATTTTTTTTTGTGCTCATGCCTTAAAATGATCTAAACTACTGAATGGACGGCAAGGATATAACACATACATCATGGTTGGGCCAATGGAGTTTTGGCTTGGAATCCTGGGATATTATTGAAATAGGTCCGATTTTTCGACGTGGAACTCCTTAGGCCATATGTCAGCTTCGTCCGAGTCAGCCTCTATCCTTAAAAGATGAGGTTTACAATTCCCGCCAGTAGCTATTCCACCACATTTTTAGAATAAAAATATAAGAAGGCTCACCGAACACGTAATAGACACGAGGAAAACAGGAAGCGGATTGCGTAACTCAGTACGCTAATCGTACTGAGTAACTCAGTACGCTAATCGTACTGAGTAAACTCTGTGGGGTCCACCGTGATTTATATATTTTATCCATCTGTCCATCCATTTTAACAGATAATTTTAGGGTTTAATCCTAAAAATAAAGAATATCCAAACCTCAAGTGGACCACACCATAGGAAACAGTGTGAATTGAACATCTACCGTTGAAAATTTCATGGGGGCCACAGAAGTTTTGGATCAAGATCATATTTGTTTTTTCCCTTCATCCATGTCTGTGTGATCTTATGAACAGGTTGGATGATAAATAAACATCACTGTAGGCCCTAGAAAGGTTTCAACTGTGGAAGTCATTATTTCAACTGTTTCCAATGGTATGGGCCACTCGATCTTTGGGTATGCTTAAATTTTGGTCTCAATCCCTAAATTAAGATGGAAAAACGGATGGACGGCGTGGATAGACCAGATACATTCACGGTGGGCCCAACATAGTTTACTCAGTACGATAAGAGCGTACTGAGTAACTCAGTACGCAATCCGATTTCAGGAAAACATTTTACTATTCCTACACGCCGAGTACATGTAATTCAATTCAAACCGTTTCACTTGTGGGCCAATGGTAAATGTCACACAGCCCTGTGATCATACTGATTAAACAATCCTATATATCCTCTGATTTATGGACATTTGCTTATTGAATTTTGGACCATTGAGAAATTTTCATTTTAGAAGTGAAGTTGATGACGCACTTGTATAACCGTGGAGTCGTTGCGGACTTATGATTCAGACCGTCTGAACTGAGGTACATTAATGCAATGTGTAAATGGTTTCTTTGTTGCTTGGCCAATAATCTAAGCAAGCGTTCTGTGGGGTTTACCATGATGTATGGGTTTTGTCTCCTCAGTCCATTCATTTTTCCATATCATTATAGGATTATGAGCTAAAAAAGTAAGGCAGATCCAAAGCTCAAGTGCATCATCTAATTGGAAGCAATCCAGTAAGAAGCAATGGTAATAATGACACCCAACCATTAAAACCTTCTTAACGCCCATGGTTATGCTTATTTGTCATCCAACCAGTTCATATGGTCATATAGACCTTGATGAAGTTAAACCACAAATATCAGCTTGATCCAAAACTTCTACAGCTCCCAAAAAGTTTTTAATGGTGGGCATTCAATCCCCACTGTGTGGTCCAGTTGAGCCTTGGATCTGCCTATTTTTGTGTTAATTCCCTAGAATGATCTGGAAAAATGGATGGACAGCATGGATAAAACCCATACATCATGGTGGGCCCCATATAGCCCTGCCTGGAGGAATAATCATAGAGGCGGGCGGGGCAGGACACAATCGGCTTCCTCAACTTGCAACTACTCAATGAACAGGGAATATGCCAACCAATATCCATCTAATTCTACTTATAAATAGAGCGACTGAGACATTGACTTCATACCATTCGAAGCGAGAAGATAAACCCACAAGAGAGATCATTTCCAAGGGCAAGGAACCATGAAATCCAATGTCGCAATCCCTCTTCATGTTTTAGTCTCATCCCTTCTTGTAATTCTGTCCAAAGCCCAAGATTTTATAATGCTGCCCAAAGCCCAAGATTTTGATTTCTTCTACTTTGTTCAGGAGGTAATTCTTGCATCTTTCCATATGTATAAGCACTCCTTTTCTCCTCTTTATTAATCTTTAATCCCACTAAATGTAATAGTTTCTGTAATCTTTCAATCAGTGGCACCCGTCCTACTGTGACACCAAGCGAAGTTGTTGCTACCCCAAGACAGGGAAGCCCCCTGCGGATTTCGGCATTCATGGGCTTTGGCCAAATTACAATACCGGATCATACCCATCCGATTGCGACCCTGACAGCCCTTTCAATCCATCTGAGGTATGTTAACCATCAATCAAGTGAAGGAAATATTTCATTGAGAAAACAGATACATGAGAGAGAGAGAGAGAGCACCATTCAAGCAAGTTGATTCCATGTCTTGAAAGATCCGAACATGGGCTAAGAACACTTTTCGTTGACTCGAGAGCTTGTTTTTGCTCGACTGCAGAAATCAGGGCCAGAGAAACAGAAACATGTACTCTCTCTTTTTCTTTTTCTTTTTTGGTACAATTAAATTTGAAGTCGTTGGGAAGATATATTTTAGTATTTTACTCCAATATATAGTTATTGTCTTGGTTTTATATTATCTTAGTATTTTACTCCATTATTTTTCTTTTTCATCCAACTGAAGGCTTCAAAGATATTTGTCAAATGAGAGGATGGGTATTTTTGTTAAATATTGGACAGTTTAATTTTATTATTGTTGCTCTTTTATTTTTCAATTTCGTTTTTTGGATTTTTACCGTGAGACTCCTTACACACCTTCAAAATGACTTATTTGGGTATTTCCTACCTAAAAGACATTCACAGGTACTGTTTTTAGAAAAAGAGTTGGAACTGCCTCACCTAAAATCTGTAGGCTACCATAATGTGTTTGTTTCATCCACACCCTTTATTCATTTTGTCAAATCATTTTAGGGCATGAGCCAAAAAATGAGGGTCACTTGAAGATTGTTGTCTAGACCTAATGACCTGTTCCCATGATATTTTCATTTGTCTTTCACCACAGATCGAAGACCTAATCAGTGAGTTGCAAACGAACTGGCCAACGCTTTCATGTCCAAGTAACGACGGGACTAGGTTTTGGAAACATGAATGGGAAAAGCATGGGACCTGCTCAGAGTCTGTCCTCGACCAACATGCATACTTCCAGGCAGCACTCAATTTGAAGAAACAAGTGGATCTCCTTCAAATACTAACGAACGCAGGTTCTTTGACAGACCCGAATTTAGCAATACCCAACATGAAGTTAGATCTAATATAAAGCTCCGTTCATTAATCTTAACATGCAAAATGAATCTAAGTATCTCTAAGCTCATGTAACACGGATGGCCCAAATGCACATAAGAGCACTCAAAAGCGTTTAAATGCACCTGTCAGAAGCATTTAAAAACATACTTAGATGCGTGTTGTATGTTAAGCTTAATGTATTATACTTTGTATTCAATCGGGTCTTATCCAATGTAGAAATGTTCTTCTTATTAATGATTTATACCTTTTATGCAATATCTCTATTCAGGAATCGAACCAGATGGTGCATTTTATAGTCCAACTAACATATCTGACGCTATAAGGGAAGCAACTGGTTTCACACCAGCAATACAGTGTAACAAGGACGAAGAGCGAAACTCTCAATTGTATCAGATCTACCAGTGTGTGGACACTTCTGGAACGAAATTCATCGAGTGCCCCGTGCTGCCAAGGTATAGGTGCCCCAAGTTGATAGAGTTCCCTGCTTTTTAAGGGGGGAAGATGATGAACGGTTCTTGTTGTGATGGACCTTTGATTGTTGTTCTTACCATTTGTTTGTTTCTCTACTTTCATAGAAGCGTAAACCATTGCTGGTGCAGATAAAAAACTGGGGAACTTATTCAAATGCACTCGTTTTGTAATCTACTCTCCTAAAAAACCTATTCAATGATCGACAGTAACTAACCCTTTTGTTGGTCTTGAATTTCGCCATGCCAAAATCAATTGGGTCCAAACTGTGACCATCGACCCCCTCGGTCATAGCTCAATTGATCGTCTATTCAACCAACTGTCGAGTGTGCTATCCGACTTGCAGAGGTGGGAGCTCTTTTTCCTATGAGTTCTTTTTTATCTTGAAAATCAATGACTTTTGAATGTATTGCAATTGTATGGTTGTATGAATGGAAAATTCAATGGAAGATGGATTTGGAGAAATAAACGATACTTATCATTACAATGGTATCACCAATCTAACTAAGAGCAGCAGAGTACTTTATAGAGCAGCATGTTGATGAGTGAGGTTTAGGCAATACCGATAATTATAACTACGGTCAACGTAACATATGAGCGTGGGTGGACAATTACTAAGATTAAAATCCTCTTTCAAATCTGGCACATAGGCTTAGATGGAAGGGAATTACAGCTACCAGCTACCATGAAAGTCAGTCCAACATATGCATAAGGACAAATTGGACTACTCCTAAAGACTAAACATCCAATGGTTGATGAGTAATGCGATGGTTGACTAAACTAAGCTAAGATAAACAGCATTATGTTGGTTTGATTGATTGATTGAGAATCATTTTTCTTCGTATATGCCTTCGTTATTTATAGCCTTCCTTGATGGAGCGCCACGATATTCATCTATCCGTATGGTGCATTCGCATGTAACCAGATAAGAAAGAGTTATCTTTTCTCGATAATGTTCTGCTTTTGGCGAATGCTCGGAACGTGCTTCGGCATTGACCACAATTTCTTTTGCTCATCCAGAAATTACGTAAATGCCACGGCTCTTAAAAAATATGACTGATCCATTGTATCTCCTGCGTATACCACGTATACCCAAAAGATATTGTGCATGCCACATGGCTTATTCTCCACCATTAAACTACTTCTACCATATTTTGGTACAATCACCTTTCATCCTAGTAAAAAAACATCGAATGAATGAATTGGGTGGGACCCCTTACTATAGAATCCGTGAAGTTTTTAATGGTGGAGATTTAATCATGATTTTTTCTTGTGGTGTGGTCCACCTAAGATTTGCATCAGCTTCATTTTTAGGATCATGCCCTAAAATGACCTTTAAAAATGGTTGGAGGCCGTGGATTTAAGACGTATACATCACTGTGAGCCACAATCAGGGGTTCCACCCACCTCAATGGATCTTGAGTCTCACCCAATCCACTCCCCTATTATACAATGCATTGTGGCCCCACCATGCCGTTTGTGTTTTATCCACATCGTTTACCCAGTTTGGATCATTATTTTAGTATGCGAGTCCAAATTTTAAGCAGATCTAAATTTCAAAGAACTACACACAAAACAAGTGGCAATTGAATGCTCAGAATTAAAAGCTACCTAAAGTCCACTAATGATTATTTGCCATCCAACCTGTTGATTAGGTCACACAACTCTAGATGCACGAAGGGAAAACAAAAATATCAGCTTGATCCAAAACTTCTGTGGCACATAAGAAGTTTTCAATAGTGGGCATTCAATCACTGATTCTTTACTGTAATGTGGTTCACCTCCTCATTTTTTGGCTCATCTCCTAAAATGATTTGGAAAAAAAAAAATGATGGATAGCATGGATAAAATAATACATCATGGTTTGCCTCACAGAGCTTTGTCCAGCAGAGACTCGCTACCGGCAAATGTAACAATGTAATCCACTTCTCAGAAAAGGGGAAACCATAGCATGTACTCCAAAATGTGATTTTAAGATGGGATTTTGACCAAAGTAACCTGGTGGTAATTCCAAATGCCATAAAAATTGGGACTTTTAAAAAAATGCCTATATGGGCCCTGACAGTTTTTTGTTTTTAAAAAAAAAAAAAATTAGGATGAAATTGCCCATGCTTGGAGCATGGTGCCTGTATGGACCTTCTTTTTTCTTTTATGGCGTATGGTCATTACCGTCGGCTTTTACAGCATATGGGCACCACCAACAACTTCTACGACCCTAAAAATAAGTGTTGTTTTTGTTCCGACAACCACATCTCTTAAATATGAAAGTCACTTATAGGTGGAAGATATTTTCGAATGAATGAATTTTTTTTTTTATTTTTTATTTTTTTTGCATAATAGCATTTTTTAGAGATAGAAGCCATTTTTTATTTTGGACAACGAGAGATGGTTATGGCTGTTGTCATGAGGAGAAGTGATTGTCAGAAGGAATTTGATGTGTAGATGGATGGTTGTAGTTGTCATGTAGAAGACAATAAAGAAGATAGAAATTGGATTTTATAATGTATTGCCTGGAAGACAATAAACATATATCATTTGTTAAGGGTCGAGGTTGTCATGTGTTTAGGGTCTGGATCGTGGTTGTCATATATTAAGGGTCAAAGTTGTCATGTGTTAAGGGCATGGGTCATAGAGTTTGGATCGTAGTTGTCATGTATTAAGGGTTGAGGTTGTCATGGATCAATGATATGAGTCGTGGTTGTCACATGTTAATGGTTGTGGGGCCTAACGTGAGATGTGTCAAATCCGTAGTCCATTAGATTCATAAATTAATTTAATGTCATGAGTCAAAGAATGAGTTACATCTAAAAATTCTATAACCTCATATAAGTTTTCAATGGTAGGTTTTTAATCTCAATGATTTATGTGATGTGGTACACTTAAGCTTGTGAAATGCCTTATTTTTGGATTCATCTCCTAAAATGATCTTTCATAATGGATGGACGGCGTGGATAAATACATACATCATAGTGGGACTCACAGGACCATCAATCTTTTGCTAGGTCCTCTATCTAACATCATGTTAATGTGGATTTCGAGCAAAAGCCTTTTATAAGAAGTTGGTGCCACCTAATGTTATCTTGGGCCCACCATGACGTTTGTGGGAAATTCACTCCATCCATCCATTTTGGAAGATCATGTTAAGATTTGAGACCAAAAATTACAGAGATCTAAAACTCAAGTGGCCATTGGACTAAAAACAGTGGAAAGGGGTTGCCTATCGTTCAAATCTTTTTGGCTCTACCATGATATTTATATGTAATCCAAACTGTTCATAATGTGGCACAAATGCTCATAAGGTCTTTATTACGCGGATAAACTAAAAGAATAAAAATATTAGCTTGATCAAAAGCTTACACAGCCCTATGAATATTTCAACCATGGGCATATTATCTCCACTATTTTCTATTATGTGACCCACTTAAGCTTTGAATCTATCTTATTTTTGGGCTCATATCATAAAATAATTTGGCAAAGCATGTAAACGGTGTAGATTTCTCACAAACACCATAGTGGCCCACAATGTTTATCCTATCTGAATCCCTCCCGTTGTCCTATGGAATGGACAGGCGCTCAATGCAAATGCATTTTCATCCCTCTAAAATGTTCAAAAGGTTCTCAGAGATGAGGGAATCAAACAATTAAAAAATGATAATTTTTGGTGCGTTTAACAATACCACATGGCCATTTGGGTCAAAATCTCTTTTACGAGCTTATATCTTGAATCATTTTGTATTCATTACCCATCTTCTTTGGATAGCGGGAGAAATGACGAATCGCGGTGCGGGTGGTTTATTGGGATTGTAGCCATATTTTAATAGAGGTCTGCTGGCAATGCCTATATTCAATCAGGCCCGATTTGATGCCGACACGTCTTCATGTCAACCTGATTATTTGAGATATGGTTCATCTTCGTATATACATGACTCCGACGGCCCGAAATGATTGCCACGTGTACAACCCAGATGCAAGAGATGAGCCACGCACCATCCTTGCTATTGAACCTCATAGGTAAAGAAGGCTAAAAGGTCTTGCATATCAATTAAATCCTAATTCTATAATAATCTCGTGCCGGTGGCCACACACACACATATATATTTAAGAAAGAAAAAAAAAAAAAACCGTCATCTTACAGCGATGCTCATTCCTCCACTACATCATCAAATGTTCAGATGAAACATTGCATGGAACTAATCGATTCTTCAAGTGGACCACCGTTTTCAGGTTTTTGAATTATGATTCTAGCCATCCAAGTAATAGCTATCAAATGCATTGGTAAATGTAAAATAGTGAGTTGTCCGAATTCCAAGAGAAAAAGAAAATAGTTAAATAAATATTATCTTCACGGTGCAGTTTTCCCTTACCTAGCATCCCACAAAAGAGTGATCATTTCCGGGAGCAAGAAATTCCAAAAAATCCTTCTATTTCTTCCTATAAATCGAACTATTGAGATAGCAACTCCGTATCATCCAAACCCAAAAGATAACCCCAGAGAAGAGAGAGTATTTACAAGAGCAAGAAATTCCAAAATCCTTCTAGTTCTTTCTGTTAAATAGAGCTATTGAGACAGAAAACTCTGTAACATCCAAACCCAAAGATCATCTCCTAGGGCAAGAAACCATGAAATCCAATGCTGCAATCCCTCTTCATCTCTTTGTTGCATTACTCCTTGTAATTCTGTCCAAATCCCAAGCTTTCAATTTCTACTTTGTTCAGCAGGTGATTCATTCCCTCTACATTACATCTTTCCATGTACGAGTATTCTTTTACACCTCTAAATTTATCTTGATTCCTCTAAATATGACGTCTCCTCTATTTTATTTTATTTTTTAAAATCAGTGGCCCGGCTCCTCCTGTGACACCAAGCAAGGTTGTTGCTACCCCACGTCAGGAAAGCCCGCAGCAGATTTCGGCATCTGTGGGCTTTGGCCACATAACAATGACGGATCCTCTCCCTCGAATTGTAACCCAAACAGCCCTTTCAATCCATCACAGGTATTATTTTTCTAGGATTTGTAATAGTCACCAGTTTACAATATAAATGGGCACCACAAATCATCTAAAAATCACCGAATCAAGGGCCCTTCCCTGGGCTTTGAAACCACAGTATCAAGTGAAAATAAAAATAAAACACATGCTCGGGATCCGACACATTGCACACATGTATGCGGTCTGGGCTATTCTTTCGGTGAGCTCTGCTGATATTTCACAATTGTATTTAAAAACGACATGTGAATTCAGGAATTGAGGAGAGAGATGCAAGCGAAGTGGCCAATCCTCGCTTGTCCAAGCAGCAATGGGCTCAATTTCTGGTCATATGAATGGAAGAAGCACGGGAACTGCTCCGAGTCTGTCCTCAGCCAACACGCATACTTCCAGGCTGCACTCAACCTGAAAAAACAAGCAAATCTCCTCCAAATACTTAAAAATGCCGGTGAGAAGAAGGCAGACCTGAATTTTGCAATATGGGGCATCAAGAGATTCTTCATTGTCATTGACTTCTTCCATTTGTTGTTCAGGAATCAAGCCGGACGGTAGATTTTACAGTCTAAGCAACATATCTGAGGCCATAAGAATGGCAACCGGTTACCCGCCAGGAATACAGTGCAACGTCAACAAAGGACAAAACCTTCAATTGTATCGGATCTACCAGTGTGTAGACACTTACGGATCGAAATTCATTGATTGCCCTGGAATGCCATTGTTTATGTGTGCCTCGAAGATCAAGTTCCCTTCTTTCTAAGGGTAGAAAAGGAAGAAGAAGGCAACAACCGTCCATACGTCCTCATAAAATTCGTATCAACTTCTTATTTAGATATTCTGAAATTGAGAAAAAAAAAAAAAAAAAACTTCTATAACATCTCTGCTATGTTATTCAGCATTTGCTTAAAATGCATTTACTCATTAGAAAAGTATTTGAACTTTTGGTTTGCACCATAGTTCTAAAAGCCAAAAATAATTAGAATTAAAAATACAACACGGACCAGGGACGTTTGCTATCAGACCCAATGGATTGCATCTTTTTTCACATATGGTATCGCAAACACTACCTTAGCATTTCTATAGAGAAACTTTGGTACTCTTGCAGCATGAGTGCATGACAGATGCTACACAGGCACTCTGAAATTACAAATTACACATTGGCATACAAGTATTTCAAATTAAACTGTCCAAATTACAAGTCCCAGTTTGAATGTATCATGAACCAAAAATTACTTTTCTTTGATAATCCGAATAGTGCATTGGCAGGCATCTATTGGGCTGTAAAAATTGAAAAACATCCAATGGTCCTGTTTCAACAAACAACTCTCTACAACACAGAGGTAGGATTGCTCAACCAATCTTATTTTGGGACAGAGACTTGGCTAGAGTAGGTTCCACAACTTGGTTTTACTGAGTTAATATTCGCCACATGTACAATTTTTGAGTGCCTGCGCACCAACAAATTATTAGGAGATGTCTTAAATCTGGAAAATATTTACGTGCACGACCGGTCGTGAGAATGGCTCGACCGGTCGTGCGTGCGGCTCGACTAGTCGAGCGCTGTACGACTCAAAGTCCAGCGAGCTCTTGTTTTTGGGGTCCGAGGTGCTCGACTGGTCGTAGCCTATGCACGACCGGTCGTAGAGGTCCTTCGACCAGTCGAGCAGTCTGCTCGACCAATCGTAAGTTACGCAAATTTGTTTCCGAATCTAATGCGGACTGCGGATTTTGAGTCGGCCTTTCGCAAGGGTGCGAAAGGAAAGTTTCTTAAACTATAAATAGGGGTTCCTAGGGTTATTCTAGGGCATGTTAAGACTTCCTAAAGGGGTTCTAGGGAAATTAAAGGGTGTAGCAAGGGTGAGATTCGAAGTTGTTCAAATCGGGTAAGTCCTCTCTCTTTGTAATTTCTATTTCATAGTGGAGATCTGTCGCTTTGTGCCGTGGTTTTTTCCCAAAAGGGTTTTCCACGTTAAATCTGTGTGTTCTCTTGTATGCTTGGTGCCATTGGATTGCTATCCTAGATCTAGATCTGTGTGATTCCGCAGGCCAAAAATCCCAACAAGTGGTATCAGAGCCAAAGTTCGGTTGGAGCACAAATCTGAATTTGAGGGACTAGTAATAATGGTGAGCACCAGGTATGAGATAGAGAAGTACTCAGGGAAAAATAATTTTGAGTTATGGAAGATCAAGATGATGAGTTCCTTAATCAAGCAAGGCGAATATGGTGCTCTTGAGGAGCGAAAGTCTACTATGACTGATGGTGATTGGAATACTCTTGATAAGAATGTTTTATCATCGATCCGTTTATGTCTCACGGATGAGGTTCTCTACAATGTCATGAGGGAGAAAACTGCGGCTAAGTTATGGGCGAAGTTAGAGGATGTTTATGCAGGATAATTATGCGAAGAAATCCTCTGAAAATTGTCTGCACTTAAAGCGGCAGTGGTATAACTTCAAGATGGTAGAGGGTGGAGATCTGGAGGCTCACATCAGCAACTTTAATAAATTGGTTTGCAAATTGCTGGATATGGAGGAAGTGATGAAAGATGAAGAACAGGCATGTATGTTGCTGAATTCTCTCCCGACGTCTTTTGAGGCATTTAAGGACACTATGTGCAGCACGAACAAAACCCTGAGTGTCGATACCGTTATCTCGGCTCTTCAAGGGAAGGCTATGAGACAACTAAACAGCGATATGGGGACGTCTTCTGATGCACTGTTTACAGTGGGTAGTAATTCTGAACAAGGTACAAGTTCTTCAGGTTCTAGATCCAAATCCAAGGACAAAGGCAAAGGAAAGATAAAGTGCTGGAACTGTGGAAAGGAAGGACATGTGAAGAAGGATTGTGGAAATCCTAAATCGAAGAGAGAAGATTCTGAGGCTTCGTACAGGGAGGCCAATGTTGTCACGTTAGATGGATTGAGTGGGTGTGATGGTGATGTTTTATCTGTGTCTTCGCTCAGACAGTCATACCATGATCGTAAGGACGAGTGGATGTTAGACACAGGGGCATCTTTTCACATGACTCCTCATCAGAGTTGGTTCGCCAGCTATAGCGAGTGCGATGGTGGACAGGTATTTATGGGCAATGGCTTTGCCTGTAATGTTGTGGTTGTTGGTACGGTGCGCATCAGAATGTTTGATGGGGTGGAGCGTACCTTGACTGATGTCAGACACGTTCCTGATTTGAAGCAGAATCTAATTTCTCTTAGTGTGCTTGAGGCAAAAGGATGCAAGTACACAGGTATTGATAGTGCTCTTAAAGTATCTAAGGGGGCATGGGTAATCATAAAAGCGCAACGACTCGGTAACTTGTTCAGGTTGATCGGGAGCACTTCAAACGGTGAAGCTACAGTAGATGTAGCGGATTCCACCTCTGCACGTGTGTGGCGTGATGCGCATGGCCACATGAGCGGGCAGGGCAGGAAGGCTGAGACGTGCGGAGAGAGATACAGAGCAGGTGGAGCAGCCACCTGTGAGAAGAATCACACGGCATGATCGCAGGATAACGGCGAGGTACATGGACGACTCCAATATCGCAAGAGGATTCATCTTCTATTTAGATGACTCTAGGTGAGCCTGGTGCTGAGAAGTGGAAGGTGACTATCGGCGATGTGATGGATTCATTGTACCAGACCGACATATGGGAGCGGGTGGAGCTTCCAGTGGGCCAGAGAGCGGCTGGATGCAAGTGGATCTTCAGGAGGATACAGCATAGATACAGGCGAGGTTGGTAGCGAAGGGTTATGCTCAGAGAGAAGGGATCGGCTTCTCAGAGATATCTGTGCCGACGGTATAGCAGGTGTCTATTAGATCCGTGTTTGGCACTGGTTGGCCAACGTGATCTTCAGCTGGAAGGATGGATGTGGAGTCTGCACTTCTGTAAGGGAAAGTGAAGAGCAAATCTACATGAAGCAACCAGAGCGGTTCGAAGTTAAAGGGGCTGAGAAAAGACTTTGCGGGAGGTCGTGGTTCGTCCTGTCGCCTAGGCAGTGATTTGATTCCTTCATGGTGAGTCAGGAATTGATGACATGTGGATCGCCAATTATGACATGTCTGAAATCAATGTACTGAAGACTCGGTTAAGTGGGACGTTCAGGATGAAGGATCGGGGGGATGCAAAGATGGTTCTCGGCATTGAGACTGAAGGAGGAGTAGGTTTTGGTAATCACAAGAGAAATACCTTGTGTGTAGGTATTGATCAAGTATGTGATAGGCCAAGTAAAGCTGGAGAGCGTTCCCTACACATCTCTCCTCAAGTTTTCCTCGGGACATGTCCCAAAACAGATGAGGAAAAGCAGGCTATCTTATGAGCTTTATTCGAATGCGGTTGGCAGTGTATGCCATGGTCTGGATTAGACCGGTTATTTCACAAGTTATCAGTGTTGTGAGCAAGTACCCCAGCAAGCAATATTGAGTAGCGGTGAGATGGTAAGACGACTACGTCTTTCTTTCTTTTGCGAAGACAGGAGCAAATGTGGTTGGGCATGTGGATTTAGATCTGGCAAACATGATCAACAAGAATGTTCCTGCAGAGAAGTTCAAGTTCTGTGTAACTTCTCTGGGCTTGGCGATAGCGGAAAAAAAGGACGGAGTATGCACGAGAAGCCATGATGTGATGCAGAGATAAGAGAAGAGGTCAAGGAGTTACATGGTTGAAGATTGAAGACATAGTGGAGATTGTTAGGAGATGTCTTAAATCTGAAAAATATTTACGTGCACGACCGGTCGTGAAAATGGCTCGACCGGTCGTGGGTGCGGCTCGACTAGTCGAGCGTTGTACAACTCAAAGTCCGGCGAGCTCCTGTTTTTGGGGTTCGAGGTGCTCGACCGGTCGTGGCCTTTGCACGATCGGTCGTAGGGGTCCTTCGATCGTAAGTTACGCAAATTCGTTTCCGAATCCAATGCGGACTGCGGATTTTGAGTCGGTCTTTCTCAAGGGTGCGAAAGGGAAGTTTCCTAAACTATAAATAGGGGTCCCTAGGGTTATTCTAGGGCATGCTAAGGCTTGCTAAAGGGGTTCTAGGGAAATTAAAGGGTGTAGCAAGGGTGAGATTTGAGGTTGTTCGAATTGGGTAAGTCCTCTCTCTTTGTAATTTCTGTTTCATAGTGGAGATCTGTCGCTTTGTGTCATGGTTTTTTCCCGAAAGGGTTTTCCACGTTAAATCTATGTGTTCTCTTGTATGCTTGGTGCCATTGGATTGCTATCCTAGATCTAGATCTGTGTGATTCCGCAGGCCAAAAATCCCAACACAAACACACTCTGCAAAATAGGGGGAGCTTGGATACTTGCACTAGCGTTTTCAGTTTTTTCAAGTGGGGCCCGTTATGCAGTAATCCAAACTGTTGACAGTATGGGCTTCAGGTCCATGCACCAAAAACAGTGCCATATGAAAATTCTTCGGCTCTGGCTTCAGGGCCTCTGGAGTCCTTGAATATCAGCTGATAATGACATCACAGCGTCAACACATTGCTTCCCAAGCTTCACCCATGACACAAAGGGGAAGCTCAGTCAGCTCCAACTAGGAGAGGCCACCCTACAAATCTTGCTGCTGCATTTGACATAGACACTGTTGCTGACCCAGCACCTGATTTTGCTGCAACAACCTCTGTCACAGGATTTTGAACTCTCACTGTCAGCTTTTCTAGTACTATATCTGAAAACCTTACCAATAGTTGTCTTCAACAGCAATGCTAAGATAAAGATTCCAGCATTCTCCCCAAAAACTAGGACATCAACATATTCTTCTGTGCAACAAACGTGTTTGCTCTGGCAATCATTCAGGGTTGTTAACACCAAAAAGTTTCTTTGTACACGCTCTTCTGCTTGAGAACCTCTGTAGTAATTGGAACAGTAGAATTGACTGGGTTACTGATGATGTGTATGAAAACATCTGGGCAGTTATGTATCTGCAACAGCCTCACGCAGGGTTCAGACGATGTTCGCATCAATGTTGATGTTGTAATTGATTTTGAAGAGATCGTCAAGGGTCATGACTGGCTTTCTTGGAACCCCTGCAGGGATGACGACAACCCCAACAAGAGATCATCACAGATCATGAATGGCTTTCTCAAAGTGTGAGGGAAAATTATCGTATCATGTTGATGTTGATAATGATTGAAAAGAGATGAAAAGGGCAGGTTGGGTTCCTATTAATATAAAAATACTAGTACTTGACCATCTCCCTCTCAGACCATCTTTTAATGGTGCATGTGCACAATGACTGCAGCACTCTTACGCACTGCAGTCATGCTCTTAGTTAAAATACTCTTTGATAAGGCTTAAATATCTATTTTGCACAAACGGAAGTTCTATGTTCACAAAGTTAATGCCTTTGGCTCGTGATTTGGTGATCCAAACCATTGACCTGATGAAACACAACAAGGATGGAAGATCCAAGGCATCCTGGATCTGATTGGCGTCACCATGGGTTCGCATTCGGTTTATTGTGCATCACTCGTGGATTTTTCTCCTAAATGGCTATTTGTAGACCAACAATTACAGAGTCCTTACAGTTCCATCAGCAATAAGGAGGATTTTTGGGTCATGGTACTTACCATATTGGGGCCCACCAGATGGGAAGTCAGGATCATCGAACCAAAATGACTTGAAATGTGTTTTGTTTGGATTTAAGTGCAAGGGTTGGAATCATGGTCAAAGCTTCAAAACATAGTTCAGGAGTAGACAAAAAGTTGTAATGTGCATGATATTAGGTATATTTATCATACCAGGGATTTCAAAATCTAAACCTAGCATGTTGTCATCTTAGCCTTCTACCAGCAATTTAGGGTTTTAGGACTGGCTGCTGACCAGACTTTAATCTTCCTCTATTATCCAGGTTCCTGCAAAAATGCCCATTGTTGTCTTGGAAACCTTCCTCAACGGTCATGTATCTATCATGGATCGATGACTCAGATAGTTGACTTGGACATAGTTGGAACCGATCCCACTTGACACAACAAGTCGGTTCAGCTGATTCACCACTGACTCGGTTGAGTTGCGACTTGACTCCAAACCGAACGAGTAAGGATGGGTCACTGGGTCTGAAAACCATGGTTGATATTGATTGCCAGATTATTGTCTTGGGCATCCTCAACCCCTAAAATTTAATATTTTTTAAGAAGATGTTTCAATTTACACAACATGAAAAATGTTAAACTCAAGTGCATTTAAGAAACTAGTGCCGGCATGCATTTTGATAGATAGTTATGAATTTTTAACAATAATAAGATAGTAAGAATGCGCAGACACGGCATATTACCAGTTTTTATCGAGTCTAGTGCTTCTCCAACGTCAGTTTTTCTTGATATGTCCGAACCCTAAGATCCCACCTACTATAAACAAAAAAGAGTTTTAGATAGTGATGGAATGAGAAAGAAGATGAACAAGACCGTAGCCATCTTGATGTTTTCCGTTGCAATGACCCTTTCCTTATTTGCTTCTGAGGCCTTGCCTAATACCATTTTCTTTTCTTTTTTCTTTTCTTTTCTTCTTCTTCTTCTTCTTCTTTTCTTTTCTTTTCTTTTTCTTTCCGTTGCAATGACCCTTTCCCTATTTGCTTCTGACAACAACACAAATCTTTAGTCTGAATTACAACAAAAGATTGCTCACAGAGCAAATTAAATGGAAATAGAGGTCGCGTTCTGTGTGTCTCAAAGAGGGGGACAGGAACACCAAGTTCTTTCATGGTATAGCCCATTCTCAAGCCAGGTGCAATAGGATCTCTTCCCTATGCGTTGATGGTAAGTTCATTGAGAAAAAGGAGCAAATTTGTGCGGCTGCTATAGACTAATTCTTCGGTCTTCTCTCTAAGGTATGTTAGGTCGTGGTTGGATCTTTCAAATTTCGATAAGATCTCTGAAGAAGATGCTTGAGGCCTTGAATTGCCAATCTCAGACGAGGAAGTCAAAGTCACAGTTATCGACATTGGGCACGATAAAGCTCTGGACCAGTGTTTTAAATAGTTACACTATGTAGCGTGTATCTCATGCCACGTAGCGTAGCTAAGCCTAAACACGATTTAGCTCATGAAAATAGCTTTAGTTGCGCAGAGCCTACACTACATGATTAATTTGCATACACTACATGCTACATAGACTACGCTACACGCTATATAACTCACATTACAAGTTGTTTTTCACTATAACATTAAAATCAACAATGTTTTTAATAATTTGTTACATTTTTCTATTTCAATGAAAATTTGTTAGTCTTTTCAATGCTTTTAGTAAAATAATATAAGAAACAATTTTAAATCAAATTTTTTACTCTTTCTTCACTTTTATACTAAATCATTACCCCTTGCTATTACTTTAAGTTGTGTTTGGTTGCACCAAATATCATGAAATTTTGTTAAATTTTATGATTAATAATCTAATTTTATGCAAAATATCATGAAATTGGTGCAACCAAGTGCAACCTTGATTAAACATCTAGAAGTAGCGTGTGTAGCGTAAGCTACATGCTATGTAGCTTATGACTCATGCTTTAGAGGAGTGAAGGCTACGCTACACGCTATTTGATATTTAAAACACTGCTCCAGGCCTAGATGGTTTCCCAATGGCATTCTTTTAAGTCTTTTGGGAAGCTCTTAAAAGGGATTTGTTGGATTTTGTGTCTGAATTCCAAGAATCCGGCCCACTGCTGAAAGAAATGGGCAGCTCTTTCATTGTCCTGATTCCTAGGTGAAGGGAGCTGCTTCTTTTAAAGATTTCAGGCCGATCAGCCTTATTATGGCCCTTAGAAGATGCTGGCAAAGATTTTCTCTCTTCAGCTTCGCTCAGTGCTACCCAAGGTCATCTCCCCTTCCTAAATGCATTCATTGCTCAATAGGAAGATCGTTGATTGTTCTCTCTTGGCTCAAGAGTGTATCGACTCTTGTAGCATGTCTAGAGCCAAGGATTGTACGCTTGATTGGGCAAAAGCTTATGGCCACGTAGATTGGGATTTCTTAGACTTTATATTGAGAAATTGGGGTTTAAGGGCTAAATGGTGCATGGACGTGAGCTTGCGTTTCTTCTATTCACTTATCGGTTATTCTGAACGGGTCTCCCTTTGGGTATTCTCGGGCTTCCAGGGGTCTCCGCCAGAGGGATCCCCTCTCCCCTTTTTTGTTCATTGTTGTTAGAGCGCTTAGCATGATGATGGTTAAAGGTCAAGAAGTGTCCTTTTTAGGGCTTCAAAGTTTCCAATTCCTCATCTACTATTTCCCATCTCCAATTCGCACACGATACTCATCTTCTGTGAAGCGAAGGTAGACAAGGTTATCAATTTGAATCTCATCTTTCAATGCTTTCAGCTTGTTTCTGGTCTCAAAGTCAATCTATCCAAAAGTGAACTGCTTGGAGTCAACATGGAAGATAGTATCCTTGCTGGCAGAGGTCTTGGGGTGTCGGGCTGGCTCGTTTCCTACAACATATTTGGGTCTACCATTGTGTTGGTAAGTTGGCCTCTTTCCTTTGGGACAGGGTCATAGAAAGAATGGAAAGAAAGTTAGACCCTAAGAAAGGTAAACTACTTTCTCTAGGGGGAGGATTACTTTGATCAAATTCGCCCTTTCCAATCAGCCCATCTATTATATGTCCCTCTTTCGTTGCCCCAAGGTCGTCCTATTGAGGATTGATAGACTACGTAGGAATTTTTTATGGCAAGGGGGAGCTTAGAAGTTCAAGTTTCACCTCCTTACGTGGGAAGAGGTCTGCAAACCTTTCAAAGAGAGTGGGGCAGGTATTTTTAAAAAAAAAAAAAAAAAAACCTAGAGCAAGTAAACTATGCCCCATTGGGCAAATGGGTGTGGAGGTTTGTCAGCAAGGAGAACAGCTTGTGGTGAAAAATCATAGCAAGCAAAAACGGTGTTTCTTTGGGAAGATGGACCAGAAATTCTTCTTTTTATAGGGCATCCTATTGCTGGAAATCTAACTCTTGTATGGCAAGTAAGATACTCTCTCATATTGACTTTTCTATAGGCAGTGGGGACAAAGTGTTGTTTTGGGACAATATATGGTTGGAGACTCTAGCCTTAGATCCCGATTCCCGCTGGTTGCTGCTTTATGCCTGTGTCGGGAGTTATCGGTTGAGGATCGCCTCTCTTCTTCAGGAGAAGGGTGCTCATGGGTTCCCGCTTGTCGCCGCAATCTCCGAAGCTGAAAACATGATCAGGTTGCTTACTCTTTTGGAGGTTGTGTCTCCTTTGGATGCTCAATTTTGGCGAGCCAACTAATCAGGATGCTTCTCAGTTTGCTCTTTCCTGAAGGTGATCAAAGGGGCTGAATCCAAGTCTAATTTCCGCTTCACTGGTCTCATTTGGCACTATCAAGCCCCGCCGAAGGTGTTGGTTTTTTTGTGGCTTGTAGGTGGGAAGAAAATTCTGACTGTGGATAACCTGAGGTGTGATCTTACCCAATGTATATGACTCCTATGCTATCAAAACGAAGAATCAGTGGACCATATTTTCCTTCAATGCCCTTTTGCAGCGAGCATTTGGGATTTCATTCTCTCTTTATTCAAGATTTCCTAGGTCATGCCTTCTTCTATTAGAGAGATGCTTCTTTCTTGGCATGGGGGCCGCCCCTCCTTGAATGTCAGAAAGAAATGGCAGCAGTTGTTGCTGGCTGTCCTCTGTGCATATGGCGGGAAAGAAATGATCGTTGTTTTAGGGACATTGGCGATCCCTTGGGCCATACTTCCTCCAGAGTCTCTTCGATGATTTTATTATGGAACCTTTAACCAGTGGGCTGGTTTGTTGTATTCCTAGCTTTTGCTAGCTCTTTTCTTTTGCTTTTTCTCTCTGGTTGTCTCTCTCCTTTTTGGCTGTGTGGCTTTTAATAAAGCTTATCTTAACAACAACAAAAAAAAAAGTTCACATCAAAGCCATCCACTGTTTCAAAGTGAGAAATGCAACGGTTACTCTATTTATGTCTATTCACAGACGTCACCCCACTTGTGTGAGATAACTGTCATTTATAAGGCTAGCCCAATGAATATGCACCCAGGCCAAAAACTCATCCCAGTCTCTCCACTCATCAGGTGGGACACATTTTTAAATTAATTGTGATCCATAGGTCTTTTTTTGTCCAGCCCTCCATTTTGTTGGTGAATTGACTCACTCAATGAGCAGAGTCAAACACACCACATTGGCAGCATGAAAACAATTGCCAACATGATGAATGGCCTGGATATCACATCCCTTCGGTGATGAAACCTAAGAAATAAGCAATCTGCTTGGCCCAGCGTTTGGTGATCCAAAACATTAATATGGCCAGAAATACTCTGAAGTCCCCATCCATCAGATAATTCCAAAAATCCAATAGATGCCCGTCTAACATGGACCATTCAGCAGCAAACGTTCATACGTAGGTATCATTTGAATGTTGGGGTCTTCTGATAAGGGACAAATTTCACCATGGGCCATCGCCCACCCCGAAACTGGCCCCAAGAGTCGGGCCCCACCTGTGACATCGCTGGGCTGGAAATACGAACCCCAACAGTAAAAATAAGGCATGAAGAATTCGTACTGACGCGTAGCAGACGAAACAGAGAAAGGAAACCCTCGTCGGCACTCTTGAAAAGGGATTGCCGTGGTAGAAGCAGAATTCCTATAAAACAGAATGAGAGAGAGAGAGAACCTGTAGACGTTGAAGTGCTGCCATGTGTAGGGATTGAAGTAGGTGATTGCAGAGAAGGCGAACGATCTAATCCATATGTTAACGAAACGGTCCGAGTCGATGTGCGGAACGCCCGGGTCGCCCCTGTACGGATTCCCGATATACTTATCTCTCTCTCTTTCCTCCCCTCCTTCGAGACGGTTCCTTCTCGTCTCCTTTTCCTTCTCTAGCATCCTGTGATTTTGGATAGTGTACGGTGGCCACTACCACAATTACGATACGAGGCGAGTATTCAGTCATTTGGGCGCTAGTTGGGTTAAGCCGTGACCGTGGGCCCACCTTGATTCATGTGTTGTACATCCATACCGTCCGTCCATTTTTCCAGTTCATTTGAGGACGTGGCCAAAACTTAACCAGATCCAAATCTCAAGTAGACCACACCACAGGAAACAGTAGTGATTGACTGCTGAAAACTTCTTTTGAGCTATAAAAGTTTTGGATCAAGCTAATATTTGTGTTTCCCTTCATTCATTCGAATAAGTTTGAACTCGTCAACAAGTCGGACAGAAATTAACATTACGTGGGCCTTATGAAGTTTTAATGGTAGGTTTTCAATCACTACTATTTTCTGTAGCGTGATCTATCTAAAATTTGGATATGATTCCAATTTGGGGGCCATGTTCTCAAATGAACTGAAAAAAATGGACGGACAACATGATACATAAGACATGCATCAATTGGCCCATGGTCATGGCCGACATGCCTGAATGCGCTCCAGAGGCAGATTCACACTACAGCCCTTAAAGTAAACTTCAAAATTAAAGCTGCCCAAAAGTTCTACTAAAGTGTATGTTTCAATCTTGAGCTCCTGTTTAAAATGAGCTGATGAAAGGGATCGACAGCATGGATAAGATGCGTGCATCATGGTGGTGGGCTCCACAAAGTTTATTCCGTACTCAATCTGCATCCCCTTTGACCCTAGCCCTAGTACTCAATCCGCATGGCCCTCTGACCCCTAGCCCTATCGGGTAGTGTGATGTTCCCGCTGTATTCACTTCAGTACATCTGTTTCAGTGGGACTGGCCAGCTCGGCTTGGTTCAGTCAGCAGATCGGTCCAGCTCGGGCCGAGTTTGAGCCGAGTTCTCGATTAAGGCATTTCCACAAACACCTAGACCGCACCTTCAAGATACCTCTGTATGTGAAACAGACATAATGGTTTTACTGGTATTTTACCAAACACCTTCTAAACAACATAAAAACCAAGAAAATCCAAGAAAAAAAAAAAGAGTATTTGTTTTATGTACCTACCTTCCTTGGCACCGGCCACACCTCATTGAGTCATTTTATCAAACACTTGGTAAGCAACATCAATGGCAAAGTAGACCACTCACCGAACTGGTTCAATCCGAGTTGGATTCGATCCGAGTGGAGTCGAACTGAGGCCTACTCGAAATCGGCTCAAACTCAGCTTTGAACCGAGTCGAAACGAGCTTTTTCAAGTCGAGTCGAGCTAGCTCGATTCGTGTACACCCCCGCTTATAAGTTCCTCCATTGAGAAGCTACGTGGAGCCGTATGTTTGCAAGAAATTCTTTCATTCATGTGTTTTGCTGGCTCATTTTAGAATATGAGAAAAAATAAATGAGAAGGATTCAAGAAATACACTCACAGTTTGGCTTTAGTTCCTGAGACAAATCATGAATGATGCATAGTTGAAAATTTACAAGGAGATAATTTTAGCCATCTGATTTTCCCAGAAAACTTGCTGTTTTACTTCAACCATTCATTTGATGGCTGTTAATTGAATGGTTAGCATCTCATGGTTGCTGTTGTTTTGGATGTGTGGTACATCTGGAACCCACAACTTGTTGGTCTTGATATCTGTACATTAATGTCACAGGTAAGAAGGATGAATCACCACCATTTTTTAAAGAGAAGATTTCAAGTCCAATTGGTTGGAACACAACAAGTTATGGTCAACTCAAAGGATAACTTCCAACTTATTGACTGACTAACATAAGAATCCTTTGAATTGGTCGGCCGATCATCTAGTGCAAAAATCAGTCACATTTGCTCATCAGGTGGGACACACCATGGAAAACAATATCTATCCATTGATAAATAAATAATTAATTATAAGTTTGGTTGACTCAATGAATGGATGGAGCTGATTTTTACATATAAAAATTATCACGGTGGGTCCAACTCATTGGACGGATTAGATGTTGCACAGATGAAAGATTGGAAGTTATTCAGTGGGCGATCAGCAACTTGTGGTCAACTGGTTAGACCTTAGATCTTCACTTTTTTAAATGGTGCGAAACTAACGTGGATTCAGCCCAGACAGTATTTAAATATTAATCCATTGATAACTTTACTAAACAAGTAATTGTCAGTAGATTAACGATCTACTATAATTCACGGTCGGACTAAATATATCCGGCTGTAATTTCATGGGACTGTAATATGTTGGGAGAAAAATAAGCCAAGTCCAGAGACTCGGATGTGAAGCGGACCTGTTCTATTGGCATTACTCGGGGATTTCCGAGGCAGCAGTTGGGTCCGAATCAATGTCATGCAAATGTAATAAGTTGGCTCGGTTGATGAGCTAGCAATGCAAGCAACGCTACCTCATGCTGACCAAAACCTAAAAAGCTATAAGTCATGAGACCGATGGAAAAAACCGACTCATTACCAAGCCGGTTGATTCGCCAGTAAAGGATGACGGTCACAAATCTAGACCGCTCCGCCCAACAGAAGACAAAAAGCTTTCTATAAAGCCAGCCGAGACTCATTCGTCATTCGAGTCGGAATCGACCGAGCCAAACGAATGAAAGACTGTGTAAATGAAAACATTGTCCCGAATATCTCGCAAAAGGATCCCCGATTCCTACGATCTCAAGATCGAAGGGAGACCAAAAGCTAGATAAAATCAAATCTCCACGATATCAAGAAGAGAATCCCTGCACGGCAGGAGTCTCCCACATCTATAAATAAATAACCTCCATTTCACTGAAAGGTACGGAAATCAAAATCCTACAAACGCTTTCTTCTTAACCTGCAAAGCCGACTTAAGCATCGGAGGTTCCCCGGGTCAGAACTAGGGTCTTCGTTCGGTTTATCTTTTGTGCAGGTGACGAACTTAGGGAAGGCGCACCATAAATTTACATCAACAATTTGGCACCGTCTGTGGGAAACGTGCGAAAAGTCATTCTCTCATATTCCAATCTGTGAATTGGAAATTTGTTCCTATGGTAATGACTAGAAGGACGGTTTAAGAAGAAGAATTGAATGAGGTCGCGGTCACAGGGCCAGCGGGTGTAAGCGCAATCCCGGTAATCCCTAACCTACCCAACAACCGTCAGGGTTCCACGACACAACGAGAAACATCTGTTGCAACCAATAACCAACGGAACCGCAACAATAGGCGATTGGATCGGGAGGTTCAGGAAATTCGATCTGATATGAATATGATGAAGCAGATGTTGGAACAGATGTATCAACATATGCAGCCGCCTCCGCAAGGGCCGGCAACACATGTACTGACACTAGCGGGCGATCCTCAGCCTTCTGTTCAGCAATCATTCCATCAACCGAGTCAGCGCCAGGGTGCTCCTGAGCCAGCGCCTGCTCATTCGGCCACAACTGTCCTGCCCCCTACTGATCTTCGACATGAGATAGATCGGAGGAGGCGCAGTCGACCTCCAGTTGAAGGTACGGCGGACAATGGTGAACCTTAGAAAGCTGACATCCAAGATTTCAAAAGGGAAG
This sequence comes from Magnolia officinalis, assembly GCA_021015155.1. Lineage (NCBI taxonomy): Eukaryota > Viridiplantae > Streptophyta > Magnoliopsida > Magnoliales > Magnoliaceae > Magnolia > Magnolia officinalis. The sequence goes on along the minus strand of JAJHSJ010000006.1, from coordinate 996,871 downwards.
TATGGGAAGAAATGGCGAAAGAGATGGCGGACATGAAACAGGGTCGGAATACACATCCGACCAAATCCGAGGCAAAAGCATCTCCTTTCGTGGACGAAGTAATGCAGGCTCGGTTACCAGAAAGGTTTCGATTACCTCAAATCACTCCTTTCACTGAGAAGATCGACCCAACCGAGCATATTGAATGCTTCAGAACCTACATGGAGCTGCACAACGCCTCGGATGCCGTGATGTGTCGAGCCTTCTCTCTTACATTAATCGACGTAGCTCGGCTCTGGTTCAAACAGCTGAAGCCGAAGTCCATTAGTTCTTTCGTCGAGCTCAGCGATGCCTTCCTCACCAACTTTATCGGTAGAAAAAATAAACTGAAGCCCCCTGCACTTGAACAACATAGTTCAAAAGCAATGAGAGCTGCTGAAAGATTACATCAAGCACTTCAATTTCGAATCTCTTCAGATTCGAAAATATTCGGAAGAAATGGCACTCAATGCACTCATACAAGGAGTCAAAGACAAATCATTCATGGCGTCCCTGGACAAAAATCCGCCAGAGACTCTAGCAGAGTTTATGGCTCGGTCGGACAAATATGCGAACGCCGAAGAATCACAACTCATGCATGAGTCAGCCCAGAGCGCAAAATCCTCGATCAAAGAGTCTGCCAAAAAAGAAGTCGACTCGACTGGAGAAAAGAAGCGTAAAGATGATTAGGCACGCGATGAGCGAAAGTTGGGCAAACGACCAGATCGACGGTTTTCTACATATATCCCCTTGAATAAGACTCAGGAACAGGTGCTGATGGAAATCAAAAGTGAAGGTTTCGTCAACTGGCCCAACAAGTTTCGGAGCAATCTCAATCGACGGAATAAGGATAAGTATTGCCATTATCATCGTGATCATGGGCACAACACAAGTGATTGTTATCACCTAAAGGAAGAAATCGAACGACTCATAAAAGAGGGTCGACTCAAAGAACATGTGGTGAGAGCCGGAATTGCTGAAGAACGTTCGAGAGAAAATCGGCCTACGGAAGAAATTCGGACCATCGTCGGTGGTCCTCGAGGCAAAGGTGATTCAAATAACGCTCGGAAGAACCATGCCCGAAGCCTCAGCCGACCCGAATCCGAGCTCATGATTATAACTCGACCTTCAAAAGAAAAGAAAAGGGAGAAATACTCCATCTCATTTACGGAGGAGGACGCCCGGGGCATCTATCATCCCCATGACGACGCTTTGGTCGTCACTCTCACCATCATCAACCGAAAAGTATTTCGTATACTCGTTGACACGGGTTTATCTGCCGATGTGTTGTTCGCTGAAGCATTTGACAAAATGGGGGTCGAACGGTTAGCATTGCGTCCAGTTCGGACCCTATTGATCTGGTTTTCTGGCGGACAGGTGCTCCCTGAGGGGATCGCATCACTACCGCTGACTGCTTGAAATTTTTTGCATCAGACGACATTGATGGTCGACTTCCTGATCGTCGATCAAACATCTGTGTATAACGCGATACTCGGTCGGCCCTCCCTAAATCTCCTTCAAGTCGTGGTATCCACTTACCACCTCTCCATGAAATTTTCGACCGAGTCAGGAGTAGGAGTCGTCAAAGGAGACTAGCAAGACGCGAGGCGTTGTTACATGACGGCCGTAAAAGCTCTTGGGGAAAAAGCTTCAACTGAAATATCGACGATCGAATCGCTAGACCCCCGGGTCGAGACTTATGAACGAGGGCGACCAGTCGAAGATCTTATCTCGGTACCCTTGGTTGAGACAAATGGATCCAGAACGGTGCAAATTGGCTCGTCTTTGCGATCACCCCTGAAGGATAAGTTGATAGCACTGTTCTGAAGATACGCTGATGTGTTTACATGGTGCCATGAAGATATGCCCGGGATTGACCCGTCAGTGATCACTCACCGACTCAATATAGATTCGACTTATTGACTAATCTGACAGAAGCGACAACCACTCGACCCCGAAAGGTACAATGTCATCGAAGAAGAGGTCAGCAAGCTCCTCAAAACAAAATTCATAGAAGAGATATACTGTCCAGAATGGGTAGCTAATGTCGTACTTGTGAAGAAACCCAATGGGAAGTGGCGAGTTTGTATTGATTATACCGACCTAAATAAAGTCTACCCGAAGGATAACTTCCCTCTTCCAAGGATAGACCAGTTGGTAGACAGTACTGTGGGTCACGAACTTCTTAGCTTTATGGATGCATATTCAGAGTATAATCAAATTGTAATGCATCAGTCTGATAAATCTAAAACTGCCTTTGTCACCGACAAAGACTTTTATTGCTACCGAGTGATGCCATTTGGTTTGAAACATGCTGGTGCGACTTATCAAAGATTAGTGAACAAAATCTTTGCTCGGTTGATCGGCCGAACCATGGAAGTATACATTGACGATATGCTCGTCAAAAGTATACACGCGGCCGACCATATAGCCGACTTAGAAGAAATGTTCTTTATCTTACGCAAATTTTGAATGAAACTGAATCCGAGTAAATGTGCCTTTGGTGTAAGCTCGGGAAAGTTCCTCGGCTTCTTGGTCAGTCAGCGAGGAATAGAAGCTAACCCAGAAAAAATAAAAGCCCTCCTCAACATGGAGTCCCCGAAGACGATTAAAGACGTTCAAAGGTTGACAGGACGAGTAGCAGCACTAAATCGTTTCATATCTAGAGCTACGGATAAATATCTCTCATTCTTCAAACAATTGAAGGGGCGACAAACGGTGGACTGGACGAAGGAGTGCGAGGCAGCGTTCCAGCAACTAAAGTCTTATCTCGGATCTCCGCCCCTCTTATCGAAGCCCGAGCCAGGAGAAGCCCTGCTACTGTATCTAGCTGTATCTGAGGCAACAGTTAGCTCGGCACTGATACAGGAACTTGAAGGAAAACAGTTGCCGGTCTACTATGTCAGTAAAGCATTATTACCGGCGGAAACGAGATACCCATTCTTGAAAAAAGTAGCCCTAGTTCTAGTAGTTTTCTCGCGCCGACTTTGGCCATATTTCCACGCCCATACCATTGTCGTCATGACCGATCTCCCACTACATCAGATTCTATAGAAACCGGAGGCATCCGGCAGACTCACGAAATGGGCGATCGAACTCAGCGAATTCCACATTCAGTATAAGCCAAAAGCAGCAGTTAAAGGACAAGTCGTAGCTGACTTCATCGCTAAAATAACACCACAAATCAACCCGCCAGTTGAACATGTGGCCGAGCGTGTTGAAGAACCGGTTACCGTTTCTCCCGAATCATCTTCTCCCGAGTCATTGCCCGTCCCCATTCCCTGGAAGCTGTATGTCGACGGCTCTTCCAATTCTAAGGCAAGCTGGGCAGGAGTAGTTCTGGAAACTCCTGATCACACCTACATGCAGTATGCCTTAAGACTTGGATTTTAAGTTTCAAACAATACAGCCAAATATGAAGCATTATTACTCAGCCTCCGACTTGCGGCCAGCATGGGCGTTACGCATCTAAATGTTTTCAGTGACTCTCAGTTGGTTGTCAACCAAGTTACCAGTGTATATTAAACACGGAAAGAGCAATTAAAAGTATACATGGAAAAAGCTAAAGAGCTGATAAGCGGCTTTCAATTTTGCATCGTCACTCGGATTCCTCGGACAGAAAATGTCAAAGCCTACTTATTAGCGAAACTCGCCTCGGCCGACGAAGATGACATACCCAGGTCTGTTCCAATCGAGTACGTCGTTAGACCAAGTATTAATGAACCAGTTAGCTCGGCAATCTACGCGATTAACTCGGAACCTTCCTGGCGTGATCCGATCGTCCAATATCTCAACAAGGGAGAGCTGCCTGAAGATTGAGCCGACGCGAGATGGTTGAAAATCCGAGCCTCCCGTTACACCATACTCAACGGAACTTTATATAAGAAAGGTTACTATGCTCCATTGCTGCGATGCCTAAATTCCAGTGAAGTCAACTATGTGCTATGAGAGATTCACGAAGGGATCTGCGGAACCATTCAGGAGGACGATCACTCGCGCATAAAGTCTTACGTCAGGGATATTACTGACTGACTATCCAACACGACGCTCGTAGGATCGCTCAAAGATGCGACAAGTGTCAGCGATTCGCGGTTATTCCGAGACAACCTCCCGAAGCACTGACTCCCATGACAGGTCCTTGGCCTTTCGTACAATGGGGAATCGATATCATAGGACCACTTCCTATGGGAAAAGGCCAGACCAAGTTTGTTGTGGTGACCGTGGACTACTTTACGAAGTGGGTCGAGGCTGAACCACTAGCAAAAATAACTGAACAGAAGATCACTGATTTCATATGGAAAAACATCGTCTGTCAGTTTGGGGTACCCCGTACCATTATTACCGACAATGGAAAGTAGTTTGATAATAGTAGCTTTCGTGAGATGTGTGACAACCTCGGGATCAGGAACGTATATTCATCGCCCCACCATCCTCAGATGAACGGACAGGTCGAAGCGGTCAATAAGATCATCAAACAACATCTCTGGACCAAGCTTGACCGAGCCAAATGAGCATGGGCTGAAGAACTCCCAAAAATACTATGGGCATATCGAACTACAACTCGAACCGCTACAGGAGAAACTCTTTTCTCCCTTGCTTATGACTCAGAAGCCGTCACTCCCTTCGAGATCGGGTTGCCTTCAGCTCGAGTAAGCTCATTCAACACAGAAGATAATGAAGAACTCTTAGCATTCGGACTCGATCTTGTGGACGAACAAAGAGAAATGGCTTGGCTACGTGTGGAAGCTCGGCAACGGCAGGTAGCTCGATTTTACAATACCTGAGTTAAGGTCAGACGTTTTCGAGTGGGAGATATGGTTCTCCAAAAAACGTTCCTCAATACGAAGGAAGTTGGCTCAGGTACATTGGGACCCAACTGGAAAGGACCCTATATCGTCTCAAGTACTATTCGACCGGGAACGTATCGTTTAGAAGACCTGAATGGACAGCTACTGCCCCATCCTTGGAACGCTAAAAATCTCAAGATTTATTACCCTTAGCCCGGTACTCAAAGCATGAGAGATTTTAAAGTCGAAAGGCATATAAGTCGAGTCATATGAATAAAACTAAGTAAATTCTTTTATCTGTCAAAGTGTTTTTACATCGAATTACATTCCAAAATCCATTACAACGTCGTCTCGAGAAGATAAGAAAGGCAAAACTAAGGCAGAGATAGTCGTTCAGGATAGCAAAAGACATTCTCGAGCTCGGCACTAAGCTGGTATGAGTGTCAAAAATGGAGCTGATTATGGTACCAAATCAGAACTGGAGCTGATGATGGAACTAAATTAAAAGTGAAGCTCAGCTACTGTCCCTCGGCCGGAGCTACCCCCGAAGCAGTCCCAGAGGATTCGACAGCTACCCCCGAAGCAGTCCCAGAAGCTTCGGTAGCTACTCCCGAAGCAGTCCTAGAGATACTAGCCTCACCTCCAGCAGCAGCTTCGGCAGGATCGACAACTGGATCCTCAGAACCTGAGGCCTCTCCATCAATTCCTGAGAAATCGAGATCGGGGAAAGCAACCTTCATTTGGTTGACACATACTATGTATCTGCTTTGGTACAACCGATCCCTCTCATCCTCGAATTCCTGAGACTCGAGAAAAGCTTGAACGGCCCGATCCTTAGCCTTCTCGGCTTCCTGGGCCTCCTCTTGAGCTTGCTGGATGAGCTTCGCAACCTCAAGTTTGGCCCGAGCTAACGTCCCCTCACAAGAGGCATGAATGTCAAGAATCCGCCGATTCTCTGCCTCAGCCGCGGACAGCAGCAACGACACTCGAGTAACTTCGGCTTGTGCCTCTTCAGCTGCTCTTCTGGCGAAAGTCGCTTCGGCTTTCACATCTTCAGCAGCTTTCCTGGCGAGAGGCACCTCACCGGTCAAGACGCCGACCCGAATCTCGGCGATCTCTCGTTGTCCCTCTGCCTCAGTCAAAAGGTTTTGAAGCCTCTAAGCTGAGGATAACTCCTTGCAAGCCTTGACCAAGCAGGAGGCGAGCTATAAAAGACAAACGCGAAGTTATGATAAGTGACCAAGATAAGAAGCGACGAAAGAAGCATAAGGAATGGAAAGAAGACTCTTACCTCAAAGAGAACCTTTGCTGCAGGACCAACTGTTTGTGTCATTGGGGCGTTGTAGAGACTGACAAAGTCCCTTTCGCTCCCATGAGCTATGGCCCAGGGAACCATCCTCGACACAACCGCTTGAAAGGGCGACGACTCCTGTTGAGTCGCCTCCCCTCTTGAGGACTCAACCCTCGTCTCCTCTCTCTGCCTCGGGGCCTCCTGCCTCGGGGTCTCCTCTGAAACAGACTCCAGCTTAGAAGCCGTCCGAGGCTCAACCGACACCGCGTCCCCCGCTTCTGCCCTCTCGTCCGGATCGGAAAGAACAACCACGGTAGGAGTAGAAGAACCGGCAGGTCCCTTCTCCTTTGGCGCCGCCTTCTGCTTCTTGGAAGGTCGAGGTTTCGACAAAAGGACCGATCGCGGGGGAGCCTTCATTTTGAGAGCCGGCTTAAGGGGAGGCCGAGTTCCAGCCATGTCTAGGGGATTTGGAGGAACCGGCCTAAGAAAGGGCCGGGCTTCGGTTAAATCTGAAAGAAAAGCAGAACGAGTCGGACAAAGCTTGGGGAAGACACGAAGACGCAATAAGGGTTACCTATGACAGCCGAGTTTAAACCTGCAAGGTGAAGGCGTTCCGGCTGCAGGAGTACCTTTCAGGACCGATCTTCCGGACTTAACGTTCTCAAGTCCTTGATCCGAGCTAAGGCACCAGATCCGAGCTTCTACCTTTTCTTCGGAATATCTGGTACACACAAGTCCGTTAGAATCAATGCATTATGACGGGAAAAGTTATAAAAAGATATGTTGAGTCACATGCTTTACGGAACGCCCGTGGTACACGAGCCTCATAAGGCCCAGATTCGACTGTCTCACAGCGACCACACGCCCAGAACCAACGTTCTTTCCAATGTTTGTTGGAAGTAGGAGGGTCGGTTATTAAAGAGCCGCCTTTGCCCCGCCAAGCGCTCAAGACATAAAAGCCGAAAAAGTTCGGATTTACCCGCACTTGATACAAGTGGAGGAATTCATCAATTGTCAGTGGAGGCTGTTCTAACTCAGCCCACAGCACCGCACAGCCGAATAAGTTCCTCCACCCGTTCGGGACTATTTGTCCGGGAGCAATCCTGACTCGGGATAAAAAATCTCGAACGACAGGCTGAAGGGGGAGACGTAAACCACATTGCATCGAGACTTAGAATATTGCAACTGCCCCAGCAGGTGGATGGTCGGGTAAATCAGTCGGACGGGGAAGATGAATAATGACCGAGTCCGGGATATGATATCCGATTCGAATTCTATCCAAGTCCACTTCAGTGAAAACTGAAGGAACCGGACCCCTCAGTTTGTCCTCCGATTCCTCTCCTTCGCTAGTGGACTGAGGGGCCTGCGCCGACTCATCAACTAGAGCTGACCCAGAGGTCCCCTCAGCAACCCCTGTTTCTTCTTCCTCTTCCTCCTCCAGCAATTCCATTGGAGGATTGGGTCTCCCTGGCCGGGTTTTCAAAGATGACCCGCCACTCGAAAGACCGACCGAAGTAGGACGCTCCGCCGGAGCTCCGGTGGTTCTCTTAGATAGGAAAGCGGCATTGGCGTCAACGACAATCTCCGCCAGCAAAGAAGGTGATTCCGCAACGTTCCAAAAATGTTGTGTTTCGCCCTCATCACCGGAATTTCCCTCCCGGGGGCTCTGAGAGCCGTGCATTGTCAGTATTGTTAAATAAAAGGGAGGGAAGAACTCACCGGAGAAATGCAGAGGATAACGAGGATGGAAACGGCTGAAGTGAGAACAGAAATGGCGGAACGCAGGGTTGACAGCAGGAAATGAGGGGGAAAAGGGAAGGAGAAAGAGAAGAAAAGTGAAGAGGAAGTTAAGAACGGGAAGATCAGCGGCGGAAATACGAAATGCGAGCCTTTTCCTCCCTTTTATAGCCCTGCCACGTGGCAAAAGCAATTAATGGGGAGACGAATCGACGCCTGCATCGACTCCCCCACTCGACACGTGGCGCACGCCGACTGACGACGGTAACACTCTCGCCACGCGTCTGACGCTCATAGGCGTACGAAGCGACTCGACGGTTATTCGCACATGCAATCTCGGGCAACAGACCGTCTCCCATTGGGAACGACACAAAAGGCATTAAATGACTAATTATTACCTCAGACTTAACTATGAACTAACCTAAAAACTCGTTACTCCTTAGTGTCGTAAGAGACACACGGAGTAAGGGGGCTTATTATTGGGAGAAAAATAAGCCAAGTCCAAAGACTCGGATGTGAAGCGGACCTGTTCTATTGGCATTACTCGGGGATTTCCGAGGCAGCAGTTGGGTCCGAAACAACGTCATGCAAATGTAATAAGTTGGCTCGGTTGATGAGCTAGCAATGCAAGCAACGCTACCTTTTGGTCGACATGAGCCTACCAAAACCTAAAAAGCTATAAGTCATGAGACCGACGGAAAGAACCGACTCATTACCAAGCCGGTTGATTCGTCAGTAAAGGATGACAGTCACAAATCTAGACCGCTCCACCCGACAGAAGACAAAAAGCTTTCTATAAAGCCAACCGAGACTCATTCGTCATTCGAGTCAGAATCGGCCGAGCCAAACGAATGAAAGACTGTGTAAATGAAAACACTGTCCCGAATATCTCGCAAAAGGATCCCTGATTCCTATGATCTCGGGATCGGAGGGAGACCAAAAGCTGGATAAAATCAAATCTCCACGATATCAGGAAGAGAATCCCTGCACGGCAGGAGTCTCCTACATCTATAAATAAAGAACCTCCATTTCACTGAAAGGTGCGGAAATCAAAATCCTACAAACGCTTTCTTCTTAACCTGCAAAGCTGACTTAAGCATCGGAGGTTCCCCGGGTCAGAATCAGGGTCTTCGTTCGGTTTATCTTTTGTGCAGGTGACGAGCTTAGGGGAAGGCACACCATAAATTTACATCAACATAATACATTGGAAGCTTGCAACTAATGGTACACAATCTTTTATGTGGCAAGTAGGCAACTGAGGGAATTTCAGATGTAGCATGTAGGTGATTGAAAATAAACCTCCAAAAATGGATTTTAAAAAATATGGGAGAACAGTGGTATGGTATAACCGTCTCTCCACAAGGCATGTCATCCGTTTGTTTTTTTTATTTTTATTTATTTATTTATTTACACACACACACCCACGCACGTCATTTTTTTTGTTTTTATTTATTTATTTATTTACACACACCCACGCACGTTGTAGTGGGAATTCACCACCTATGGGTATCGAGCCCAATAACTCGTGTTGAAACTCCTCAGAATCTACCACTGAGATAAGGACTCGAACCCAAAATAATAGTCCTATGTCACCCGGTTGAGTATTGACTGAGTTCACAGATATGCTTGCACAAATGATGGCTTATACTTTAAAAATAAAACCCATGAGACAATCCCATCCATCTACTTCATATTTGACAATTACTTCATCTTCTTATTTTTTTCAATCGTTCACTTTGATGGCCACAAATTGGATAGATAAGATTGTCTGATATTAGTGATTTTTTAGACTTAAACAATCCATACTAGAGCCCTACGTATGGACAGACCTAATTTGCACATCACCTCGCCACCCATCCTATCGAGGGATGGATATACTTAGATTGTGTTTGTTCCAAACCGGTCATATCATCTTGCATGTTTAAATTACGACACCTAACACGGGTAGATCATGAATAAAGATTTTGCACCAACTTGGTTGATAAAATATCTTCTTGGTGAACAATTAATGGTTGAAATGAAAAACATCCAACGGTTGTAATATAGCAAGCATGGATCCATGATTAAAGAGTATGATAGATGGATTAATTTGATTTGGGTAAATGTATCATCATCCCACAAACAAGAATGGCTTGCTCATATTAAATTTGAAGTGGCATGCTATTGTTGATGCAGAAATATGATTAGCCCTCCCTGGACTCGTAAACCTGCACAAATAACAGACAAGAAAGACCCTAATTCGTACCAGGACCCTCCGATATGTAAGTCAGGAAATTGGGTCTAGTTGAGTATCGAGGGTTTAGGGCTAGAGATTGTGCGTACATTTCACCATTAGTGGTACTCTTATTTATAGATGGAAAGATGTGGTGATGTGGAGGATCTTTCCCTGGTTTGGTAATAATAAATTATGGTAGGATTCAGACTCTTTGTTCTGCAAGAGAATTTTTCTGAATCCTTGGCTAAAATCTCGGGTAGATCTGTGTCAAAGTCAATTTCTTGAATCTTCGACAGAGATCGTTGATAGACTAGATAGAAGTCAGGTCGGATTTTGTGGAGGGTGGGTTTAGCCGACCGGAGGTGATCCGAGCTAGTCCCCGCAATTGCGGTCGGGTCGCGTCGATCAGGAGATGGGTCTTGCCGACCTGAGGTGATCTGACCTGATTCTCTTCACATCGTGGTCGGTCAACAGTTATCCTGATCTTGTGTTGAGAGGTCAAGCACGGCCTCTCTCCACGCTTGGTCGAGGAGACGAAGGTCGAGATTGCTGAGTCACACTTGATTCTGTTGGAAGTGCTGACCTGGCCTCTATTAGTTGATTGGTTTATCTTTCCCATAACAGCTATTATTACCTATCATTCATATTTCATACGGGGAAAGCATATTTTTTCTTTTTTTCTTAAATTAAAAAACTCTTTTGCATAAGGAATGTTAGACATTTGGTAATTTTTCCTTCAACTAGGATGAAAGATCCCATTGAAGCCGTTAATCCCATGCATATTGTACGTATGCTTGTGCATCAAGTTCATGCTTTATCGGAGCATTGAATAGCTTGCTGCAATTATATTATGCGGAAAATACAAATGTGCTCCATATTTACTGTCTCGTACCTCTATTGTTTAAATAACCAAAATATACAAGCATTCTAAAGAGACTTACTCTTATACACTCATTAATTGAAGTCAATTTCTATAGACCAAATTACCCTAAATTTGCTTAATACAGGTTTTCTGCAGGAAAATAAATTCCCAGCACTTGCAAGCGTAGAAAACATACTTTCAAAAATTATGAAAAAACCATGGTTTTCCATATAAAACCCCTTAAAAGTTTTCCTTGCTAGAAGTATTAGAGATTATATTTCTAAATCACGTGGCGAATTGGCAAAAATAAGCATTCCCTTTTTCCATCTCTCTCTCATCTTATCTCAAAGTTGGTAATCAAAGATAGCCTCACATCCTGGATAATCCAAATAAACATTCCGACAATCCAATCTCCACTATAATCAATTGGCTCATTCGACTTGGCCACTGATCAGATGGGTACGATGACCTGATCAAATACGAATATAGGCTCCACATGATAGAGGTCTAGATCATTGATTACATATTTTTATTATAATAATTATTAACCATGCATAGATTTGTTTTACCCATTGATCGAATGGTCCGCATCATCTAATCAATATAAAATTTAAAAGGGACATGCAATCAAACATACTCTCACATGATGGACGGACCATATTAAGGATTGGACCTTTGTTATCATCAATATGGACAGTTCATTTTCCTTTATGTTGATCAAATGGTTAGGATCATTCAATCAGAGTGGATATTTATAAGGGATTTATAGATAGCTTAACTTGTGAATGGTCCAAATCATTGTTTGGAATTCCCCTTTGTGATAAATACGAACCATCTAATGATCCTAACTGTTTACATGACAAGTCTAACTTTACGTGGTGGAAATACAACAAGTAAAGATCTCAATTATATCATTTCAAGCCTTTCAATAATCTTGCTCTTTCGCTTTTAACACGAGTGGTCACCATAACTTTCATATAATTAATGGGTTATAATATTCAATATAAAAGTCCTTTTGTAAGCAATCCTTGTCTAAGGGAAGCATGTCGTTGAAAAATGCCTAAATCCACATGTTAAGTGCTTTTCAAGCAAGCCTTAGAAATAAGAGGTTTGCTAAATCCACATGTGCTTAGAACATGCTTGTGAGATTTGAGTTTTATATAAGGCTGGAAATATAGCTTAGTTGTTTTGTCCTAAAAATATCGGATAAAGTGACTCATTAAGTGAGCCACAATGTATATTGTAAATTGATTTTTTTTCAAGCCATTCTTTTGGTTAGTGTCCCACTTGAGTTGCAATAGGCCTGACTTTTTTGTCCAAATATTTAAAAAGTGTAGCATGCTCAATGGAAAATATCAAATCTCATGCCGCTCAAGCATGTGGACTCCCAAATGCTTGTGTTCTTTGACAGGCCTTCTCCAAAACAAAATATTTACGTACTTTTATAAAAATGGTTTTTTAGTCATTTAAATGTAAATCATATATTGCCTATTTGACCAAGCGTATGAAATAAAAAATTTAAAATTGTCAGGGCTTGTTGGCAAACACCTTAAAATAAGTATCACATGAATGTGTTACTCTCACAAGCAAATTATCTAAATGTGTAAAGTTTGGTACACAAAATTTATACTAAATGCATTTTCTAAATTTTAAACATAAGTTCAGTTGATAAAGAAAGGATGAGAGTTGTTCTTTTAAAAAAATAATAATTTATAAATCATATTATAGACAGTGGCATCAAAGATGAGCCCTACAATCAACATTAAAAGTAGGGTCCATGTGAGGGACAACCCACATCAAAGGTGGGCACTGCATATTGGGCTATCAACATTAAGGTGGGCCCACATAATAGACAATGGACATCTAAAGGTGAGCCCCACGTGATGGACGATCAACATTGAAGTAGGGCCCGCATGGACTATGGGCATCAAAGGTGGCCTTGCATGATGGATAACCTATGTATATCAAAGTTAAGTTGAGGAAGGACCAACGTCAATGCCAGCCTCCATGTGATCCTCGCATGATAAACCGTCTACATTCAAGGTGGACCCACATGATTGGCAGTTTACATCTAAAGTGGGCCAAACGATAATATATATTTGGTTTTAGAAAGACAACATCAGCGAAAACTTTTCGAAACGTGAATTATACCCCCGCTTTATCTAAAGTATGATTCTACTCGTGTATATGGCAGCCTAATCCTCAACTCTCATGGCCACCATCCTTTACCCAACGTCCTGTGCAAGTGCAAATGATGGATCAAATAAATCTTAACAATTGAATGCCCATCAAAGTGGACCCAAAGTAAATCAACGGCTAAAATAGAATTTCAACTATTCAAAATTATTGATTAATCATTAGAAAGCTGACAATTTAAATTAATTAATTAAAAAAAAAAAAAAAAAAACAAACTTGATGATTGATCCAAATCATAAAATCAGTCCACAAACATGTTTTCAGGTAAACAGATGCATCTTATATTGAATCATGTGAGCCTCAACTATCTATTTACTTATCATTGTCTTCAACATCAAGTCCAAAGCCAACCTAACGAAGCCCTCTCATTTACCTGTATAAGCAACAAATTATGTCATATTAACACCCTGATCCATAGCTCAAGTTGTAGACTGAGTGAAAGATACCTCGTTTCAGCACTGAGGTCTTGGTATCGATTAGGGTGGCTAACATTGAAGTGTGAACACAACGGTGGTGTTGGGCCCATAGGATGGACAATCCACATCAAAGGTGATGATGGGGAGTCCACATCAAAGGTGGATGGCCCATGTTAAAGGTGTGCCTCATTGGATGGGTGGCCAACATCAAAGGTCTGGATTGATATTGGTGGGCATGAAAGGTGAGCGCGACATGATGGATTGTCTGCGTTGAATATGAGCCCCACATGATGGATAGTCGACATTTCAGCTTATGGCCAATCCCCTCGAAAAGCGACTTTCATCTTATGGCTGTTGCTTTCAGATCAATGCCTATGAAAGTGTGATTCACATTTACTATACCAGAGAGGTCTAATTAGTGATCCCGACCACTATTTCTCTTGAGATCTTTTTTATCCAATGCTTTTAACCATCCAATCATTGATTGAAAATTGATGGCCCATGATAATCATATCAAAAGCTTAATTACTAGACTGAAAAAAAAATCAACGATCCATGTTTCGTTGCTCATCATGCAAGGCCCACTTTTGGTTGCTCATCCCTCTTGATTGGATGATTTGAGCCATCCGATCAATAACCAGAAAAATGAATAATCCATGTTAATTATCATAAAGTCTAATCATAAACCTATATTGTTCATGAAGGGGATCCACCTGTGATTACATTTTTGAAATGAAAGGTTAAGAGAAAATAGAGGATATGTAATTTTGTAAAGTTATTTTAAAGATTATAAAAGTAAAGTTATGTTAATAATATATTATATTGAATTATTTTATAAAACCAAAATTTTTCAAAAATACCTTCTAATTAACATCTTTAGAAAAATTAATAAAATAGACGGTGTAATTCAATAACATTTATATATATAATTAGATTTATGAAAACTAAATTTTCAAAGTTTTCTTCCTATAAAACTTCAATTAAAAATATATTTTTTCCCAAAGCGGCTACCAAACATCCACTTAATGCTAATTGGGCGCCGAAATAGAATATTTTTAGGAAATGAAAATCTATAGGAAAATAAATGAAAAGTATTATTATCAATAGTTTCTATTGTTTAATTTGAAATGAAAGTTATGGATTCCATGATGCAATTACTAGACTTTTGATCGAATCCAAAACTCACAAGCTCATTATCCAATGAGACTATTGTAAGATGATGTCAAGAATTCCACTTGTAAATTAAGCATATCATTTAAAATAGAATTCATTTCTCAATAGTACATTTGGCAATAGTTACCATAGATTCTTACTCATCAAACAAACCCTTATGTATAATTATTATAAGAAATGCTCTCGTAACCTTAAAGCATCAAAAGTTATAGTGCTCCTGGTTGCACATGGAACTCAAGAGTCTGACGGTTTGATCTTATCTACAAAAATGTCACCGTCCAACGATCCAATTTATCCATGATTTGGTCTTATTTTCACCCATCATTTTTTTTCCTTAGCCATGAATGGGATTGTTGCAATTGCTTTGATAGAAGTAATTCTTTAGAATCCTAGGTAATGCAAGAGGTAAAGATACCTGACTAGGTATCTGTGTAACAATTTCGGTTATGGGGTTTACATATACACATAATTGTTGTTATAATTGAAATTGAAAAGGATTGATTATTGAAAAGAGAAAAGAATTCATACTGATTCGTCGTGTATCAATTTGATTTTCTTAGGCCATTAAGGAAATAAGGAGATCTAAATCCAAGAACCGTTCATGAATTCACAATCAATAGTTAATGGTTCCACTTTGTCCTGAATTTTGGATTCTGTAACTGGAAATCCATTTTTTCTCTTTCAATATAGAAGAGAAGGGGAAGGGAAGTTTTTAGGTGTTGTGTGTTTTGAAATACTATACAATCAATCGAAGAAAACAACCGGATCCAATCAAAAAAAGGAGGGATTTCTTTTTGTTTTGGAAAGGTATAAAGAAAACGGTATTCAAGATCCAAATCAAATAAATAAAAAAAAAAAGGGAAAGGGTTCAGTAATCCCCCCCAAAAGAAGATTTTCTATATCTATTTTGTATCGTTTTGGCGGCATGGCCGAGTGGTAAGGCGGGGGACTGCAAATCCCTTTCTCCCCAGTTCAAATCCGGGTGTCGCCTGATCAACAAAAGACTCGGAATCCCTTATCCTGCTAATAGAACTCACCAAATTATTGCCCAGCAGAAGCAGAGGTCAAAGACTAGGACTGTCGATACTTGGTTTTAAGAATCCGGGGGAGGGGTTCTATAAAAGACTTTCAATTATTTCTTCAAAAAGCCGGGTGTGGCCCAAACCGGTACCAATATGAATAAAGAAAAGAAACCTCACTTATTACTGATTACTGATAGGTTCGGACGATTGATTCGATTCGATTGATAAACCAAATCAATAGTCAAATTCAATTGTGAGATTCAGAACTACGAAAGTAAGGGACCGGAAATACGGCAAAGGAAGGTTCCTAAAGGACTGTAAATCCTTGCTCCCAGGATCCAAGGAGGGATTGATTATAGGAAGGGCTATCAATACTTCCTAATTATCTTACACTACTAGTGTAATGCCTACTGACTCAGTCTTGAATTAGATTGGGTAGGCTGACGGAGAATCAAATTAGGAGTTGTGGAAAAGACTGAAGATACTTTGTATCCAGATGTATCCAGACTCACGAGAGTCTCTGAGTGCTCAGAGGCATTCAATCAATATTGGATGGGTGATTGACTCTAATCTTGATTGGACTTATTTTTACATAAGCAAACCTGACAGCCCATATCGAAGAGCATTGGTCAAATATTAACAAATGGTTAATATTTGTTAATTTGGTGTGAGGTTTGCACAACAGCCCACCAAATGTCTGGCCGGCCTAACCCAATAGTTTGGATCAATAGATTGGATTATTTAAAGTGTCCCATTACAGCTAAGTGCTTGCTGACTTAATAGTGTTGTGAAAGTATTAGAGCATTTTTCATGCATAATTACATGACTAATAGTTGTAAAGAAAGCTTCAATGCTCTTGAAGCACTATAAGTGCTTATAGTTGCCCAATGGCCTATTTGGATAGCAGAAGAGGAAGAAAAAAGAAGAAGAAGAAGAAGAAGAAGACATATAACAATTATTTAATGATGATTTCTCATCAAATTTAGTTTGCATAGATTTCATGAATTCTATTTTATGGGTCTTGTTTGGTTAACAATTTAAAATCTAAATAAAGGGCTGGTAAAAGTCACATCATATTTTGTGTATGACTAGAAAATTAGTGTTTTGTGAATTATATTAAGCCAGTAAGCAAAATTTGACTATGATATTTGGATAATGACTATGTTTTTACATCTAATGTTTCGTTCACTATTTTAATAGGCTGAAACTTCTCACGAGAAAATTTCCAATTGCCTGATATAGCCTTGCCATTAAGTCCAGGGCATATTTTTTTAAGATGCCATGCAAAAAACTGTAATGATGGGAAGATCCTATTCATCCTTGATTGGGTCTTACTTTTCTACTATTCCCTTTTCCAGGACTGGATGGGATGGCCTTGTTCCCCAACAAAACCAATTTTTTAGAATCATAAGAAATCAATGATGGGCTCTATAATAAATAAATGGATCAAACTGTTGATTAAACCTATTTTCGTTTAAATGATTTTGACTGTTTACACTAAAAACCTTAATCCAATGGCTAACATTTGTATAGCTCTTGCCAAGTAGACCATTAAGCGTGAGTTAGACCCAATGGTCCAAATCAATGGATTGGACAACCCAAGGCTCCTAATGCAGGTAAATGCAACCAGTAGCACGGTAACTTATTGTGCTCTCTGGAACATATCTCATAGTTGTATGGATGTGATTATAATATAATTCTAGAGTACTTAGCTGCAATTTTTCTAATTTCCCAACCATGAAATTAGCTGGCAGGTCACTTACGCAAGTTACTAAACTTTTTAGCAAACTTGATGAATAGCTCAAATTCAGAATAATGATGAATGGCTCAAATTGAGAAAAGTCAATGGAGGTATGATACGTGGTATTACATGAGAAATAGAATGTGTATGAAAATTTTTTCTAAGATATTTGGAGTAGTACTTTTTTTGAAGTCATAGTTGACACCAATACAATATTGCACGTCATTAAGATGGCTGACAAAGTAATGCGGTTAAGACGACATAAACAAGACGACATAAACAAGATGCGTCACTGAGCTGCAAGGTGTGACCGAGATGCACCTAAAGTCAGAACACATTTGAGATAAGAGGAATAATCAGGAAGGAAACATATACGGGGAATGATCTAAATGGTGATAGCTCAGTTGTAATAACCGTCCAATAAAAAAGAAAAACACTTGAAGAATAGATACAAAAGAAATCTATAAATAAAAGGAAGATTAGTGGAGCAAGAACAGACACATTAAAAAAATCACAAACCAAACCAACTCAAATTTATCTTAACTTTATCCTAGGAGTAGTGATGATCCAGTGTGATCATCCTTGGTTGTTATACAAGTCTATGCTCATACGCTGAAGTTGATCCTTATCCAATACAAACAGTTCTTTTAGAATAAACATTCTTGCGATTATTCTTAATGACCAATTGTAAATATTTCATTTTGTTCGACTGCACCAATATATCAAAAGTCCTTTCTTGTGAAAGGTGAGGCACAACCCATCTTTGGAGGAAGAACCCTACCCTTCGACTATCGCTTAATCATTACAAATATTCTACGAGTGGTTGAGTAGGCGACCGATCTCCTCAGATCTCGATCATATACTGTTAAGTTAGATGTATTTACTTATTTCAACGCTTGGGGTCAAGTTGTTCGGTTTGAATCAAGCCGTGTCTGCATGAGCTGTATATGGGGTGTGATTGATTTTATGAGGTGTGATTGATTCTATAATTAGTCCATGTAAATATAAGAATATTTAGTTTCCTTTAGAATATGATTTTTTCTATTATACAAGATGTAATTGTATCTATATATAGCACCCGATTGGGAGAAGATAATACAATTCAAATTATTCATAGAAACCATAATCTCACAAGCCGCTATATCGATTCTGGCACACCTGCATACATTGCACGTGACAGAAAACAAACGAGTGTCAACACAAGGTAAGGGCCATCTCATGCACGCTCTAAGTCTCCTACCACCATGCGAAAGTGGTGGAAAGGGGTTGCGCTCACGAAGGATGTTAAAAGTTCGACTCCAACTACACAGGCACTCCCATCTTGCCTCGTCGTTGAAGTGGATTAGGCAATGAGGTCCTTCCCTCATTTGCGGTGGGGTAATGTGGTCAGACTTGATCGATGGGTCATATGCAACAATGATGATGCTTGACCTAAAAATTCTGAAAAAAGCCTGGTTACATCTTTGACTGCTTTCAACTCCACCAATCTAATTTCGCCACATCATTGCACCACCGTGCTAAGATGAGGCGCTCCTTATTGGCTTTTGGTTTATTTTGGTCACGTGTGATGTGTGTGGGCATGCTAGAATTGATTGTACAGTTCGATTCAAACCAAACAACTTGACCCCAAGAGCCAAGACAGGTAGATGCGTCGAGTACGATCGTATATGACTATGACCTGAGAAGATCAGTCACATTTTCAACCACTCGCAGAATAATTATAAGATAATCAGGTGATTATAGGAGGGTGGGGTTGTTCTTTTGAAGATGGGTTGCACATTGCATTTTGTATGAAAGGACTGTTGTATATGGAAACAATCAGATAAAAAGAAAATACTTATAGTCGATTAAGGGAACAACTGCAAGTCGCCTTTCTGAAAGAAGAACTAAGTATATTAAAAACGAGAATAGTTTAGTATATAAGTACAAACTTGGATTACAACTAAGGATTACCGCTACTGGATTAACGCTACTCATAGGATAAAGCTAAGTGATAATAAAGAAAGATAATAAAATTAGTTTGATTGGATTAGTATAATACGTTTTGCTTTGTTAATTTCCTTGCTATTTATAAATCTTTTTCATGGCTATCTTTCAAACATTTATCTCTTCATTTCACAAGTATGGCAATTAATTCATCGCCACATTGGTATCATATATCATTCATTCTCTTTTTGATCCGTATACTTTTAATCCTTTTTTTTTGGACTATGTTCCACCATTAGGCTTTTTTAATTAATGTAAGAAGGAGGAAACAGATTGGCTACTCCCCTGCCACCATCCTGGTGACTAGTGGTTGGTTCTCCGTGGGCCCCACTATGTATGCATTTCATCCATGCTTTCCATCTACTTTTCTAGTTCATTATATGTTATGAGACCAAAAAGAGGTACATCCCAATATGAATGAAGGTTGACAATTAAAAACTTTTTGGGGCATAAAAGTGTTGGATTGATTTTTGTTTTTCTCCCTTCATTTGGGTCTGGATGACATAATCAACAGGTTGGATGTCAAATAAACAGTAGGCCTTAGGAGGATTTTAATGGTGGATATCCAATTACTATTGTTATCTTGTGGTGTGGTTCACCTGTGATTTATATTCCTCTCATTTTAGGATCAAGCCCTAAAATGATATGTAAAAATGTATGAACGAAGTGGATGAAGCACATACATCATGGTGGGCCCACAGAGCACCGACCATCAGCCAACGGGCTGGTGGCAGGGCGAGTAGCCAATCCGTTTCCATTCTAAGACCGGCCAAAAATAGGATGCGACACTCCTCACGAGATAATGCACGTCTGTGATTCTATTACATGTGACGTAAAGATTCAGGCCGACCTGATAATCTAGTGATTATGAGAATTTGGTCAACGGTCGTCCAAGTACAACGTACAAGTGTGATCGATATGGTGATCAAATGGGCCCGGTTTATGAGACATGCCATCTAAACGGTGGGATCTGCCCGATGAGTGGCTTGGATCTTTTAAACGTGCTCCAAGTTCAAGGAACAAAACAGGTGTACTCGGCCGAGTTCAATCAGTATCCCTCGGACCATGTGTTGCCTTAGCTGCTAGCCTGAGATGGACAGGGACTTCCTCGTACCAGCGGAAACATTCCATGGGTCTGTGAATCCACACCAGTCATCACGCAGGCCATGTTGTGGACATTTAAAGAATAATCATACAGGTCCCTTATCATGTTGAATACGGATCGTTAGATACTTTTTTTTTTTTTTTTCCTTACAGTCCATTTTCGACACAGAAGAACTGAATATAAGACAGAAGATATCGTTTTATCTATGATTAGATAATGCACACCGTGCTCCTACCAGACGAACAGTCGGTCTAGATCTCCCATTCGTGTACGATTCTGGCACACATGCTGCGAATTCCCCGTCGATGTCACGCGAGGGTGTAATACTTTTCATCGGGAGCAAATAATCTGCCTTCAGTCATCTGCATCGCTCAGCTCTACTCGTTAAGAGAGATTTTATACTCCACCAGTCTGATGGTTCATACTCAGGCTCTCGCGAATGGTACATGCGGCATATGAATAATTCCATCCAAATCGTACAGATATCAGGTCCGCGTTGCGTCAGTCGCAAATCAACAATTAAAAAACCGAAATAATTCCTTATAAATCAGATCATTGGCCATCCAAACGCGGTTAAAACGGTAAACTGGTCAACGTCCAAAATAAAGAAATAAATATACAATGATAAAAGTTTACGGTGGTCTAATAAATTTATTCACATATACTTTACGCTATTTGGACAGTTTGATTTGAGTTAAATTCACGACACGTGTACAATTTGCTGCGAATGCGCATGAACGAAGGTACTCTACTGGAGTATTAAACAACTCCGACCCTTCTATAAATATCAAACTCCTTCCCCCTCTTCTCAACTCATCTCGCCCGCTCGCGATCTCGATTTGATTCGATAATTTCTAGGGTTTTACGAGGGCTTTTCAAAATCCCCTCCAAAATCCCACCAAAACCACTCATTTCCTCAAAAACAAAATCCTCCTATATTCCCTTCCAAAACCCTATAAAAATCCAAAAATCCTTATCCAGGTTTTCCTCTTTCTTCCGCCATGGCAGAAATCCTCTCTCGTACGGCAGCCGATCCCATTCCCAGACTCTAGAACGTCTGTCCTGGATCCAAATGTCTTTCCTCCGAAAGAGCTGGTTTTTACGGGAACGCTGAGAAGGCGGACGCGACCTGGCTTAAAACCCTAGCAAGGGTTTCATATGAAGGAATTTGATGTGATTCATTGAAATATGAGCGATGGCGGTGGGGAGAGTGGAAGAGATATCGACAACAGCGGCATCACTCACAACAACAGCTACAACAACAGCAACGAGAGCGGCACCAAGAGTAGGGAGGCCCCCTCTGGCAGTGACGATTTCGGCCGTGCAGTCACTCGTATCGCTGTTGCGCAGGTCTGTGAGGTTGCAGGGTTCCAGAGTTTCCAGCAGTCTGCGCTTGACGCCCTCTCTGACATCGCGGTGAGGTATTTGAGGGATCTGGGGAAGACGGCCCGCTTCTATGCGAATTCATCAGGAAGGACAGAATGCAATGTGTTTGATGTCATCCAAGGGTTGGAAGACTTGTGCTTGTTGCAGGGTTTCTCTGGTGCGTCAGATGTCAACCGGTGTCTTGCTGGTTCTGGCACGGTCCGTGAGATCATGCAGTATGTGAGCTTGACAGAGGAGATACCGTTTGTGCGGCCCCTCCCACGGTTCCCCATCATTAAGGCCCGGAAGCCGACACCGAGCTTCGCTCAGGTTGGGGAAGTGCCGCCTGGCAAGCATATACCTGATTGGCTGCCGGCCTTCCCTGACCCCCACACTTATGTTCGCACGCCTGTTTGGAATGAGCGTGCCAAAGATCCCTCCACAGATAAGATCGAGCAGGCAAGGCAGCAGGCAAGGCAGCGGAGGAAGGCAGAGAGGTCACTATTGAGTTTGCAGCAGCGGTTGGCATGCAATGGTACAGCAGGGACGTCCTGGGCAGACGCTGGTGATGCTGGGAAGGAAAAAGGGGCATTGGACGCTAACCCTTTTCTTGCCCCACCATTGCAGTTTGGGGAGAAGGATGTGTCTGTGGTCAATATTCCTGCTCGGCTTTCAAATGAAGCGGCTGTAGAGAATCAGGTTTCTGTTCTCGAGACCTTTGCACCGGCCATTGAAGCGGCGAAGAGCGGATTTTCTGATTCTGGAGAGGGGGAGAGGAAGGTTCTTCCGAGCAAGCGACCTGCTGTGCGTTTCGGGTTTGGGATTGACAAAAAATCTGTCTCTGTCCCTTTGGGTATGGGTGCTAAAAACACGGGCGTTGAGAGATCAACTTATTGGTTTGGGAGGGATGACGAGAAGGATGACAAGAAAAGGAGAGCGGAGCAGATATTAAAGGAAGCAATGGAAAGCCCACAAGAACTTGCTCAATTGTAAACTAATTGGTTGACTTGCCTACGCGATGAGGAAGTTGTATTTTTATCCGGGAATTGGGTAGCGGTAGTGGGACGTGGCATCTTGTTGTAATGGTATGGAATTCAACCAGACCGCTGTTCACGTGTTCGGTATGGTTTAGTCTTAACGGGTTTCAAGGTATGTGAATATCAATTCCCATCGCACAGTAGGATTTGTCTACAATCCATTCTTTTCTAAAGAAATTCTTGCTTCCCCATCCTTCCATTGTCTGTTTTGATGTTTTTATACCAATTGCAGTTGAGAAAATTAATCCCTCAACACTAACAAAAGTATGTCCACGGGAAAAAAGAAGGGATCACGACTTGTATGCATCCTATTCTCTAGAATTATGAAACACTGATAAAAGTATTGTTGTGGAAAATTTTTAGTTCAGCCACAAGGAAAAAAAGGATATAGCTTTGTATATATTTTTTTGGACTCATGGCACCTCTTCGAGAAATAGGCTTCCGCATGTAATATAGAGGCTTCACTTTCACATTTCCAAAAAAAAAAAAAAAGTAATATAGAGGTTTCTTGTCTGTATGAAGAGTGAGTAGTACCAAAGAATGGTTGTAGGAGAATTGTTTTAATTTTGGCATCTGGCTTTGCTGAAATCATTCATCTAGTTGTATTTCTAATCATTGGTGTTTTAGCCCTGTCTGTGACAACTATGCCCCCTTATGTGGTTCTTTGTTATATTCAACTTGTTAGACACTTAGTGTTGCATCGTTCATTTATTCAATCCCCTGACTGGATGAAGTCATGGTTTGAACACTAGATGAATTAGGAGCCGGCAATCTAGATATTGCTTCTTAGGTGTTGAAAGAAGTTTTTGAAATCCTTCATGTAATTGTAAATTTTTTTTTTTTTTTTGAAAGATGATTTTTTATTAAAAGAGAAAACAGAAACAAAAGAGGAACAAAAAAGTGAAAAAAAGCAGAAAACATGAAGAACAAAACAGAAAACAGAAAAAAAAAACCTAGAAAAAGACTACAACAGCCCTAAGCTAAAGTACAACAACAGAAGAAGAGCAACCTAGGAAGCTCAATCCTGAAACAGCATGACCACAAAGCTAAGGACCCTGGAGCTCCCTTTGCTTTTGCTACGAAAGCAACACTCATTTCTTTCACTCCTAACTGCCCCAAAGGAGAGCCAGCAGCACCATCCTCCATCTTTTCTTGCCCAGACATTGCTTCGTGTCAGCGGTACTATGTAGAAGTTTGTTATGTTGAAGGTGTTAGACCTTTACTGCCACCTCAATTACATATTTTTTCTTGAAGAATAGCAACATTATTTTCACTTGCACCTCTCCTTTAGGAAGTGTTTTACAACAGGGTATCGAACTAGATGAAATAATGTCTGAAATACTATATGAAACTATGAAGCAGTGATCTAGACGTGGCTTGTCAGCAGTTGGATGAAGCATCATAGCTGAAAATACAAATTATATTTCCTGAAATACAGTAAGATCACATATGGAGGTTGATTTAGTTGATTCGGATGCTGACGTGCTTTTGAAGGCATAATTTTTTTTTTTTCCCGCATTTGAGCTTTGCCATCATGTTTGAACTGGTGTCTTGTGCTAGGGCTCTTATACTTGCATTTTATGAGAACCAAACACAAACTTTTGCCAAATGCTTTGGCTCTGTAAGTCACATTATCATTGAGGATTTTGTTGGAGGTTTGAACTTGCAACTGCTGTGTCCTTTATATGATGTTTGATATATGCCGAGGCTATTTTTGACATTATTTAACAGGATAAAGCCTACCCTAAGTTGCTGGGACAAGGCTATGATGATGATGATGAATTCTTATTTATAGAAGGACTTTGCATGTGAGCAGCTTCTTACTTCCTCCATATTGATTTTATTTTCAAGTTTGCAGTGATCATTTCCTTAATATCAGTTTCATTTCCTATTATCGGGCTTTCCATGAAGTACTTTCAACTTAGCATTCTTCTAGTTGATCAAGGTGAGGCAGCTTCATGTTTCAATTTGATGTCCACATTAGCGGATAGTGGTGTATTTTCTCTTTGTCACAAAAATTGCTGATTATTACCCAGGTACGGGTGTGTTCTAGAAGAACGAGGCTACTTCAGTCAGATGACTCAGATTAAGTTCAGAGTTGTCAGACTCGCAAGAGGTGACAAGGTGCTTTCGACAATATATTCATACCAGGGTTTCCCAAGCGCAATTGGTTTTTGTTGGTTATGTGGGAAAGGCAATAGGCTCATTCTCAGTCACCTGAGTAGATGATGATTACACAGATGTGTGTCTTTTGCCTTTGGAACACGGAGACTGTACCGTTTTCTTCTGCATTTTGACTTTACAGGACAGTTTGGTGGCAGTACTTCTTACTTATCAGGCTAGTTGGGTGATGACTAGGTTGATTGAGGATTTTTTGAGGTTTGAATTGGGGTTCACTTGGGTTCGAGAAAGTTCTTGTGGAGACTTTCCTTGCTGTGCTCTGGACAGTCTGTAGGATCATAATAATTTTTGTAACAAAGCAATTTAACGGGAAGATGTTCACTAGATTGCCTAGTGATTGATCTTCTTGGTTGTAGAACGACTTGGAAAGTTTGCACTGATATTTGTGAAAGCAGGTGTAGTGAGGACTTGAATAATCAGTATGTGGCTTAAAAATCTGTACCTGAACTTGAAAAGTGATGGAGTCACTCAGTTTTCCAACAAGTGCCTATATAGAACAAGTTAGTGATTACTTTTCTTCCCTATTTCTAGCAAAAAGTGGAATAGTAACTTAAATCCTTTTCCGCCTGGAGGGATATAGAGAGGGAGATCATTTTGGATTTGAAGTCTTCCATGTTGAGACATTTTTTAGTTACCAAAATGAAGGTTTCAAATGTCAAGATTTTCAATTTTGGATGGAGAGGGTTTCCTGTTAGAGATGGAGAGATGGTTTCCATTCATCTCCATGAGGCTGAGAGGGCATACAATATGGCAAGAGATAAAAGGGTGATGAGGTTATTCAAAGCTAAAAAATTCCTCAGTCTTGTAGATAATTTTCTATTTTTTCAATATTTTAAACCGCCTGCCCTAATTAGGACAATATTTTGACAACGATGATAGTCATCACCATCATCATCTCAGCCTTATCCCAATTAGTTGGGGTTGACGGTGAAGCAGTGATTTCAATATTTTTATGACGATGACAACAATGATTTCAATATTTAAAACTCCCTTACAATGTTATGACAATGATGGTGAGTTCATATTTGAAACCCTCATATATTCCCATTTGCATTTTGCTGATGATGCGACTCTTTTTGGTGATGCAAATTTAACTCAGGTGGCTACTTTTAGAAATATCTTGACATTTTCGAAGCAGTATCTAGAAAAATATTAAATCTTCAGAAGATTGGGTAGTTTTTGAGATTGTTGGATGCTTCGAATGCAAAGTAAGGAAACTTCCCTCAAGCCATTTCAGTTTTCCTTTAGTTTTGGCAAATCGACCAAAAGCCTTTGCTCGCATTGGAGAGTGGAAAGGAAGGCATTTGGCATGGACAAGCAGGTATATTTTCTTTGGTGTAGGGTTTCTATGATCAAATGGGCAATTGTTGATATGCTAATTAATTTCATTCTGTATTTCAATGCCCGATTAGTGTGCCAAGCAAACTGGAGAAATTTTGAATGGGCTTTATGGAGAGGCATTGGGGGAAAAGCATAAAATTTCATCTGATGGAGTGGGGATCAAGGAGAGGTATGTAAGTCGCAAACAAGGTGGGGCAGGTGTGGGATCACTAGAAGCTACGAATATTGGATTGCTTGATAAAATGGTTGTGAAGATATGAGGCAGCGGGAAACAACTTACGGAAGTAGGTGATCATGAACAAACATGGTGTTAGGGAAGGGTGGTAGTTTGTAAAAATTTCATTGCAATTTAGGGCAACATGCTTGTGAAAAAAAGGGGCAATGGAAAATGTGGAAGCGGTTATTGTATGTGGTTTTGGGAAGATACATGGTGTGTAAATACTTCATTGTGCCAACAGGGGAGACTGTTTGGACTCCTGGGTGATATCATGGACCTCTCATGGTAATTGCTTCCAGGTGGCTTGTGTAGAAAGATGATTATAATGAATTAATCACTTAAGAAGCAAGAAGATGGTGATTACTGATGTTAGCTTTGTCTATAGGTTGTTGAATCGGCGGAGCACTTCTACATTGCTATTTGTTGTCGTCTTGTAAGCGGAGGTTCTTCAATCTTTTTGGGTCAGATTGGACGATGCTAAGTTGGGGCATTCTTTAGCTTGGGCATACTTTTTGGTAATGGGGATGATTTGCTACGGTGTGTGAGGAATCCTTTATGGAAGCTTGCATTTTTAGCAGGGTTGTAGGTAATATGGAATGAACTCGGCTACTAAATTATTTAAAAAAGTCAAGAGGTAAGAAGAGTTTATTCTCTACGGGCCTGTAGAAATGTCTTAGCATAGGTGAAAGGCATGCATTTTTTTTTTTAAAATTTTTAAATTTTTTCTTCTGAAAGATGCCTAGTTGAGAGATGTTTTGGCTTACACAAAAATGCAAACCAGAGGAGTTGCATAATTTGTATTGTTGATGATCGATTTCGTAAGCATTGAGGTATTGTCATTTGCCTCCGTCTCTTGTATAGGGTGTTTTTTGTGTACTTGTTTTTCCACGAGATTACATTGGGGAAATTGTATATTGTTTATTTCATTGAGAATGACAAGAATATATAAAAGAGGTGGGAGATCTCAGATCTGTAGAAGTCTATATGGATGCTTTGAAAAAAATAAAAATAAAATAAAGAAAGAAAAAGAAAAACAAGATTCTTACCTAATTCCTCTTTGCCATCTTCTCTAAGCAACGTCCTTCCCAGTTTCTCTGGTCTTTGCTCTCTTAAATTATCTACCTAAGATTCCAACATGGTCATTTTTTAGTACTACCTAGTCATCAATCTTTCCTAATTCCTCTTTTCCACCTTTATTGTTACTAAAATTGCAGTCCATATACTAGGTTTTAGCCCGACTAAGATTCTAGAGCACCCCTCCATTGTTCAAGCTTTGCGTTTACCTCACTTCTCATTAGTCAAACTATACAATTTGCAAACAACATACACCATGGGACCTCTTCTGTAAATTCCTCATTAACTTGCCCATAATCAATGCAAAAAGGTACGGGTTCATTGCCAACCCTTGGTGTAAGCCTACATTAATTGGAAACTCACTTGCCTCTCAAGTAGTGGTCATGACATTCGTTACCGCTTCCTTGTGCATATCCTTAATCTTGGCAATATATCAACTTGAGACCCCTTTATTTCCCAACACCCACTCACTAGCTTAACTCCCAACGCCATTTGTTGAAAAAATGATTATGGAGCTTCAACTTTGGCACATGCCTTGGAATAACACTCAAGGATTATGCTAAATGTAACACTATTAAGTTTTTCAAGGAAACTTCCATGCCTTAAAAAACAAAATAAGGAATGGAATAAGTCGTCTTTTGGAAGGAAGAAAGATGTGATTTTGGCAGGATTGATTCCTATTGGTGAAGAGGAGTGGAGTGTTTTGAAGTATCTAAACTCGTCGACAAAAAAACTTTTTAAATGCTCGGTAGAAATAGATTTAGCTAAAGATAAAGCTTTTACCACTGCCCAATATCCCCGTTTCTTCCAAATAGTTATACAAATACACTTTTTTGATATCGAATTATGTTTCATTGGGCCTAGGAAGCCATTAATAGTCATAAGTGTTTTGAAGCAAGCAAGGAATGGCTTCAAAGCCATTGTGCGTTAGTGCGCTCATACATTTTTTAGCTTCAAAACAACTATAAATTCAGGCTTTAGCGCAATGGAAGTCAATTGGGAGAGACAAAGGGGGACACCTGATCGACTAGAAGCACAATGGAAGTCAATTGGGAGCAAGGTGTCCCAAATCGGTTACGTAACGGCCGATACGTAACGGTAACGGTAGGACCGTTACGCGTTACGGGGTCGAAACGGCCGTTATGGATTTTTGCGTAACGGCCGTTACGGGTCATAACGGCCGTTACAGGCCATAACGGCCGTTACGGACCCGTAATGGCTGTTACGGGCCCTGAAAAAAAAAAAAACAAAAACAAAAAAAATACATTCCTTTTTTCCTTTCTTCTTCTTCTTCTTCTTCTCGAGCAGCTGCAGCTGCGGCTTCTCTCTCTCTCTCTCTCAATCTCTTCTTTCCCCCTTTCCCTCTTTTTTCTTTTCTCTTTCTTTCCCTCTTTTTTTTCTTTTCTGTTTCTCTCACCATTTTTTTTTATTTGCAGCAGCTAGCTGCTGTAGGTACGTGTCACGCAAAGACGAGCGTTGACACTCCTCGAGCTCCGAGTTGTACGAACGGTTCAAAGGAGATCAAAGTTATATGGGCTCCACAGTGATGTATTTATTACATCTACACCGTTCATCTATTTTCAGAGATCATTTTAGAGCACCGCCCAAAAAATGAATTATATCCAGAGATCATCTGGACCACACCAAAAATAGCAGCGGAGATAATGATTTTCATGGTTAAACAATTCGTAGGGCGCACGCTAACGTTTATTTTCCATCCAATCTGATCGAGTGGGCTCCACCATGATGTATATATTTTATCCATATCATCCATCCATTTTGCCACGTCATTTTAGGTCAGCATCCAAAAAATTAGTAATATCCAAATCTCAGGTGGACCACACCATAGGAAATAGTGGTTATAGAATGCTCACCATTAAAAATTTCTTAAGGTCCACTGTAATGTTTATTTTCAATCTAACCTATTAATTGGGTCAGACTGACGTGGATGAAGGGAAAACACACATGTCAGCTTGATCTAAAACTTTTCTAGCCCCCAATAAATTTTTAATGGTGAACGTTTAATTATTATTGTTTATTATGGTGCAGTCCACCTAAGCTTTGGATGTGCCTCATTTTTTGGCTCATGCCCTAAAATTATTTGGCAAAATGGATGGACGGTGTGGATATAACACATTCATCACGGGTGAGGCCCAAAAAACTTTGACACGTGTGCTGCACTTTACCATCCGAGTCCCTCCTAATTCAAGCCTTAAAAAATTGTACATGAGACATATTAACTTACAATTTGGCAATTAAATTATGGACTGCAATTGCTAACTCACAATGCCAAAATCAAATTGTTTGAATAGTTTTAATTGTTAATTTGTGGACTTTTATTTTTTAAAATAGGGCCTTTTGATTATTTATTTATTTATTTATGATTCACTATTCAATAAATGTCCATCAATTTATAAGTGGGATAATGACAATAAATGACATAAATTTGAGGCTGATTTGGAGAATGGATTGGTCCTCCAAGTCAGCCCCAAATTGGCAACGCCATCTACGTGAATTTAATTTCATTTTTTTAAAGAACTATTGAGAGAAATGATATCAAGTTATTAAGTATATAAATTACATATTTAGAAAATTAAATATATGAATTTTGTAGTCAAATTCAAGTTACCTGGTTAAAAAATTAATCAGACAGTCCGATACAACTTTTCACCAAAGAGTGGACCGTTACACCACCATAAACATGTTCCAATTTATAAATGAATGCATATTTGGAATGCTTAGAATATTCCGGATTTAATCCATATTTTTTCAAATTTTTTTGACAAAAAAAAAAATTTGCGCCGTTACGCAGCCGTATCCGTATTGGTTTCGGAGGGCACCGTTACGCCAATCGATACCGATAAGGGACACCTTGATTGGGAGAGACAAAGGGGGACACCTGATCGACTAGCGCGCTCATACATTACGATTATAAGCCAATTAAAAGGCAACTTGATCGACTATGGGCCTCAAATGTCCATACAATTATCAACAAATGTCCAAAATACTCATGCGTTGATTATGTATACTTCAATTGTATAACACCCATGCTCCTTTATCAACATGTCTGCTGACCAATAGAAGCCAATTGGGAGAGGCAAAGGGGGACGTGTCATTACGTGTGTGAGTGTAAGCCAATTAAAAGGCAACTAGATAGACTGTGGGCCACACATGTCTTTACGATTATGATGTAGGCCATGAGCCACCAAGGCCCACGACCATCTAGGCCCGCTGTAGGGTGGTTCATTAAAGATTCATTTAGGGTCTATAAAAGAGGGGGTGGTGTAGGAGTTAGTCATCCCAATATTTTTTAAGTTGAGTTTTTCTCAAAGTATGTAAGAGAAGAAGTTTAACATCAATAAAGTTCATTCCTTAAAAAAACAAGAATCAATAAAGTTCTCTCCCTCTCTACTCAGTTATTCTTGTGAATTTTAATTGTTGCCACTTCTTTGCTGTTTAGTGTTGATATCTCATTGATTTGATAACTGAATTGCACCATTTTGGTATTAGAGCTGGTCGTCTTTTGGGATTTTTCGACTTTATGTCATTTCTTAATGGCATTGAAAGGAGTGGCACAGTAAGAGTTTGCGCAAGTAGCTTACTTGATCTGCGCATTTGCCGAGTGGGTAGATCAACTCACATATTCTAATCAGGTGGGGGAACTCCGACATGGAGGGAATCCGAAGCTTGGAATTAGAGCACGTGGACACGTATGGTAAGGTTCCCACTAAAGTCATAACCAACAATGGGTGGTCTTGGCTTATGAAGACACTAATGATCAGATCATTCAACTATTTGAACGTGACAGAGAGCCTAAAATCGAAGTAGAAATTCCAAAAATGACGAAGAGATCCATGTAGTCAAAGAAAAAAATGACATATGAAGTGATCAATGCATTAATATTGGACTAGCACTTGAATTCACCAATGGATCAATTGATAATGGCAGTCACATTGAGAGTCATGCCTGTAGGTTTAGCCTTTAAATTGAAGCACCTTTGCTAAAGATGACAATGGCACGAAAAAACGGGGCAATGTTGTAGGATCCACAAATAACTTTTTTTTTTTTTTTGAAAGATAACGATTATATTAAAAAGGCGAAAACCAAAAACAAAAGTCTGCTGAGAAGGCAGACTGCAATTACACTCATAAAAAGAAAAAATCACAAGCATTTAGACCCTCCACATTGGATGCCCATTCGGTCAGCAGACGTTTAGCCTTAGTCGCAACCTCCCAACAATATTAGAGGAATTCCTGAAGATTTTGTTGATTCTCTCTCCCCAAACTGACCAACAGACAGCTAAAATAACCATCCTCCAGATTACTGTTTTCGCCTTCCCAAAATGGACCCCGTGCCACGCCTGAATGGACGGTTGAACCTCACACGGTACACACCAGCAAATGTCAAACCGAAGCAAAAAATCAGCCCAAATGGACTGAATCAAAGGGCAGTGAAGAAACAAATGATCGACTGTCTCTTCAGCCCGCATACAACATAAGCAAATATTGGGAATGACCATCCCTTTCCTCAGATTATCCACTGTTAAGATTCTCTTTTTGCCTACCAACCAGCCGAAAGCAAGAATTTTTGGGGGAGCAGTATATTTCCAAATAAAAGAACAATGAGCAAGAGGCGCTGATTGTTGGCGGCGCAAACGATTGTATAGAGAACGAACTGAGAACGACGAAGATTTATCTGGTTTCTAGAAAATGCTGTCTTCGGAAGAAGGAGAAGGAATTGCCACGTAGATGCATTCCAAAAGGGCCGCATAGTCTGATATCTCCCAATCTTGGAGATCCCTTCTGCACGTCACGTTCCATATGACTTTACCATCTTCAATAACAAAATGGTCAGCCACAAAAGAAGCTTTCGAAGAGGTGATGCGATACATTTGCGGGAATCTTGTTCTAAGCGGCTGGTCCCCGACCCAAATATCATCCCAAAAACGAATCTTTGCTCCATTGCCTACGACGAAGCCGATGTCGGATACAACCACCTTTTGCATCTTCATAATCTCTCTAGATGGGAGACACCCTTTTGGACGAACTCCTTAGCCCAACAACCACTAGGAGATCTCCCGTATTTACTCTTGATGATGGAGTTCCAAAGACTCCCCTCCTCAGCCCCAAGCCTCCAAATCCACTTGCCGAGCAATGCCCGATTCATTGCTTTTAACTCTTTAACCTCAGCTCCCCCGTCAAACGTATGTAAACAAACCTCTGCCCATTTTAGAAGATGAAACTTCTCATCCTCTTTACCGTGCCAAAGGAAATCCCGTCTCAATTTGTCGATAGAAGCCAACACCGAGGCCGGACATTTGAGGAGAGACATGAAATATATTTGGAGGTTGGAAAGAGTAGCTTTGATTAAGGTGAGACGGCCGCCTAAAGAAAGATACCGACACTTCCAACGCGCCAGGTAAACTTGAAATCTGAGGATAACTTTCTCCCAAAGGTATTTCTATGGCCTTCCAACACTAAGGGGGAGACCCACAAAGGATGAGGGCAGGGAAGCAGCCGCACATCCGAATACTTAAGCCAGCTCTTCAACTTCCCGCTTTTCCGTATTTATCCCAAAAATTTTCGATTTCGCCAAATTCACCTTTAAGCTAGAAACGGCCTGAAAACATTGGACTGTGATTCCAAGATTTTCCACCTTATCTATCGAGGCTTCAGAAAAGATTAAGGAATCATCCGCATACTGAATATGAGAAATTGGAGTGGACATACCTTTGATGCTGACTCCTCGCAATAAGCCTTCCGCTTGCCCTTTGAGAATCATCCTAGACAAAGCCTCTCCAACTATAAGGAATAAGAAAGGGGATAGGGGGTCGCCCTGCCTGAAACCTCTTGTGCTTCTAAAAAATCCCTTCGGGGAAACCGTTAAGAAGAAAAGAGAAGTTAGCCGACCCAATACATTCCCCCATCTAGGCTCTCCGTCTTTCCCCAAATCCCATGCGATCAAGCAAATACGATAAGAATACCCAATCAATGTGATCATAAGCTTTTTCGATTTCCAGCTTGCACATGATATATTTGGATCCCGATCTGCAATTTGAATCGAGACACTCATTGGCACTAAGGGCTGCGTCAATAATCTGTCTTCCTGAGATGAAGGCGCACTGATTCTCTAAAATTAGCTTGCCTATAACCTTCCTGAGCTGGTTCACCAACACTTTCTCCAAGATTTTGTAGGGCCCTCCCAAAAGGTTGATCAGCCTGAAGTCTTTGGGAGAAGCAACTCCAGGCATTTTCGGAATTAGGGCTATAAAGGTAGCCCCAAGGCCCTTAGAGATCCTACTCCTTTGGTGAAACTCACTTAAGAATTCGATCACATCGGAATGGATCACCTCCCAAAAATGTTGGAAAAATGAAATTGGAAAACCGTCCGGGCCTGGGGCCTTTTCAGCTCCAAGGGAGTCAACGGCCTGCTTGATTTCTTCGGTGGAAAAAGGCCCTTCTAACATTTCTGCCTCCCAAGCCGAGATTCTGTCAAACTGAATTCCATCCAGCGAAGGCCTACGCTATTCTTCTCCCCTCAGCAGAGAGCTAAAATAGGAAACTATCTCTTCTTTATCTTCTATGCATTCCCCATTCACCAGAATGCTGCTGATTTTGTTGTTCCTAGCATGCATGCTTGCAATGGTATGGAAAAAATGCGTATTCCTATAGCCTTCTTTAATCCAGGAGAGCCTAGACTTCTGCTTCCACGAAATCTCATTTTTGAGAGCCCTACTAGCAATATTCTGGAGCAGCTGAACTCTCCTATTCTAAGTTTCGGAGGTCAGCTGTTGAGCTTCAGCCTGGGCATTAATAGACTTCATCTCGAATAACAGAGATTCAGTTTCTTGCTCCTTGGTGCTTATTTCACTCTTGAACCACTCCTTAAGGGCTTCCTTCAACAACTTCAACTTGGAAGAAAGACGGAATCCTGCGTACCCTTTGACCCGAAAACTTGTCCACCAATCAGCCACTTTCTTATAGAACCCTTTAACTTTAAACCAGGAAGTGTCAAAACGAAATGGCTTGGGGCCCCAATTTTGTTCCTCCCATCTCTAAGGAAATTGGGCAATGATCTGACATTGTCCTTAGAAGGACCGATTGGGAAGTTAGGGGGAAACAATCTAACCATTCAAGGGAGACTAAAAACCTGTCGAGCCTGCACATGGTGGGAGTCGCTCTACCGTTAGACCAAGTAAATCTGGCCCCGAGAAGAGGCAGATCCACTAACTCCTGATCTTCGATCCAACGAGAGAATGACGCCATAGCTGGAGAAACCGAATGCCCATGGGATTTTTCATTAGCGAATCTGATGATGTTAAAATCCCCAACTATGCAGCAAGCACCTGAAAATTTTTGTTTAGAGCTAGAAATTTCCTTCCAGAAAAGCTTTCTGTCTGCATCAAGAACAGGCCTATATACAGAACAAAATAGGTAAGAAAAACCAGAAGAGACCTGCTGCAGAACAACCGAAACTGAAAAACGACCTAACCAACTGTTTAAGAGAACCCAATTTGAGGACTTCCAAGCTACCAAAATTCCACCTGCACTCCTTGTAGAGTCTAGTGTGACCCATTTAGCATCTGCAGCTTTCCAAAGAGTGCCCATTAGTCTGTCGTCGAAGCTGTTACATTTTGTTTTCGGAAGACACACAATATCTGGATTATATCTGTCACAGGTATCTTTGATGAGTCTTCTTTTCTGTTTGGACACCACACCCCTCACGTTCCATGAGAGCAGCTTCATTGGAAACGGAACTTCCTCGAGAACCCTGCGCTGAAACCCTTTTAGGGAATACCTCTGAATTCCTTTGACCAACCGCCAGATGCTGCAGCTCCCTGCTCCTTCCTGGAGTTGATCGGCGTCCTCTGGGCGATTTCAGATCTGAAAGGGGCCTTCTGCTGGACTCGACACATTGAAAAAGGGCAATAAAATCCTCTGGACAGTCTCCGAAAGAAAGCCCAAGAGACCTGCCCACGTGCCCCATAGCATATCTAATCCACTTCTTGTTGAGAATCTTGTCCAGCAGATGTAATCTTTCTGCGTCATCCACCATTGAAAGGGGAACACCGTCTACCGAATTTGGTTGAACTCCCGCCCGAGATTGAAGCAGCTCCGCTTCTAAGATTTCTAGGTCTGGATGTTCCTAGAACAACGTGAGAAGGCCATGATCCGACTAGTCGCAAATGGATGGAGGGGGCGAGGAATGCATTGACGTCAGAGATGGCGGATTTTCATATTGAAAGGATCCTTGGTCAATCTCAGAGCTTACGGTTCCCTGCAACGACTTTCTAGGGCGAGATAGATTCGGGAAGTGGGTTTGATGAGGACATCGTGCACACGCACGCCCGCACACCACCACCCCTACGCACGTACATACGCAGAAGGAAGACCCCACTATCGATCTGGCTTGATGACGACGTATAGAGAGGGCCTCCTAGCTAAAAGACAAGTTTTGGTTCAAAAAAGTGGGCCTGATAGTCAAGAAAAGCCCATCATGGGATCTCATGATCGTGGCCCACTCGTCGGATTGATTTCATATTTTAGGTTTTGCTTATATGTTAGAACATCGTGAACGCTTTAGATTTCTCTATTTGGTTTTTATTTTAGTTTACTTCATCGCCAAGTAATAGGTTGTGCACATGGTGCGAATTTTTGGGGTATAGAGTTTTTCCTATAAATAGGTACCCCTTGTAGTTCTTTTGATTCATTCAAGTTTAATAAAAAAATTTTTGCTTTATTTTTCTGCTCTCTTCGTGAGTTGTGGAAGAATTCAAAAGTGGGTGCGAAGCCCTCCCTTTTTGAAGGGCTAACTACCGTGGTGTGAAGCCACATCGATCCCGATTCACCGCATTGTCCATCATTTTTTTTTATTATTTTTTTCATTTTCTACCACCATCCGTGCTTCGAATTCGTCCTTTGTTGCATCGGTTTTCTTCATTACAGCAGGTTTCCAAATTTTGGCCCGTAGGAGGGCTGAAACTTCGGCGGAGCACCACGCACAAGCCGTAGCTCAGATCGACCCGAAACTATGGGGTTCTGGAGCATACCCCTGGCCGACCAGGGTCAAGAGAGTTTTTCCGCCATCGACACCCCCTCGCACGTGCGGCCAGGTACCTGTGCAAGTGCGAGCGCCCCAGGCCCGCTGTCCACACGCGAGATCGTCTTTTGGCTCAGGTTTTTATCCTCTTTTATTCTCTCATAGTCCTAAATTACGTTTTCCCTAAGTTATTTGCTTATTTTCTCACCCTAGGGTTCCTTGAATTGAGATTGGGGAATCCCTTGGATTAGAGACTAATTCTTATGCATGTGTGGTTGATTTCTATTTCTCTTTGAGCATCGTTTGACTTATAAATTTTATTGGCCTAGTCCTAGCCTGTGTAGGCCTGGACCCGCATAGATTCCCCTTTAATTGAATGTTTGGATTTTCATGTGGGATGTGGAATTTGTGTGGTTGTTTCTGAATTGGTATGATCTAAGCCTGAAATCTTGCATATCATATTTAAATTCATGTCCTGCATCAAATTTGGTATCAAAGCCTATGGTTCTTGTAGGAGAATTCACCACATATTTAGGGTTTAGTTTGTTTGAGTCCTTGATGCATTCAGTCCATCATATATAGCTGAATTTTAGTAACGGTGTGTAGTCTCCTTCATATAGAGTCTCGTAGGGTCATTTAATTTTTAGACTCATATAATTGTTGTAGCAGGTCCTTAGGTTGAGCAAGTCAATGTATGCCCACACGTACGGGTCATGGTTTTGGTTTGCACCCCACATTAAACATGGAGCAACTGCAAGAAACAGTGGCCAAGTTAGCCCAGCAGGTTGAGTCCTTGAATAAGCATTTGGAACAACGCATAGATAAACGCCTTGAAGAAATAGAGGCCTCCTTCAGGGCAAACCCCACCATTGGGGAGGATGCCCAATCTCAGACAGTTGGTCAGGAGCTTAGGCCAAGGAATGGAGGCGGCCAGGGAGTTGGTCATGGGCGCGTACCTGTACACCCACCCCGTGAGGGACATCATGATCAATATGACCCAGATGCACAACTCCTCAAGGGAGTTAGGGTAGATGCCCCCATATTTGATGGCCACTTGGACCCTAAAGCCTTTATAGATTGGCTGGCGGATATGAACCACTATTTTGAGTGGTATGATATGTCGAATGCTCGACGAGTCCGATTCGCCAAGATGAAGCTTGTGGGTCAAGCAAAGAGGTTTTGGGCGACGGTTGAGCGAAAGAAAGAAAGAGCGAGGGAACTCCCAATAGTTCATTGGGTAGAGATGAAAGAAACGCTTAAAGAAAAGTACTTCCCTTTCTCTTATTGCTTACGATTGATTGAGGAGTAGCAATCTCTTCGATAGGGTTCCATGAGTGTTGCGGACTATATTGAGAAGTTTGAAGAATACTCGACCCGCTGTGAGGTTGAGGAGGACCCAGTACTTACCCTTGCTCGTTTCAAAACGGGTCTCCGTCCTGACATCGGGAGAGAATTGCTCGCCAAAGAGATAGACACTATTGAACAATTGTACCAAGTAGTGTTAGATGTTGAGCAATACCTTAAAGCATCTGTGGGAAGGCGATTTGACTTTCGCGAATCCGGTACCAAGGCCAACCCCTCTGGGGCTAGACCTAATACGGGATTCCAAAACAAACCTTCCCCTAATGTTCAGCCCAGACCTAGGGATGATAAGGGTAAAGAGATTGTCAGGTCTAGTTCACGTGGAAGTGGGGCCACTAGGTGTTTTAGGTGTCAGGGGTTTGGTCATTTTGCTCACTAGTGCGGCACGAGAGAGGGCACCAAAGTACTCCTTATTGATGGGCAAGTAGAAGTAGTGCCTCCAGAGAGTGGTAGTGAGGAGGAATATGAGCCAGTCGAAACCCCTAGTGATGAGGAAGAGGGAGCACAAGAGTCTGTGACTCTCGCAATTGCGCGTTGTGCCCTGGCTCAAGCCAAGAACACTGATGACTGGCGCCGCAACACGATCTTCTACACTTATGCAAAATGTGGGGAAAAGAGCTGTAAGATGATTGTGGATAGTGGTAGTTGTGCCAACGTGGCATCGACTAGCACTGTGAGTCGCTTGAGCTTGAAGCTGGAAGCCCATCCTTAGCCCTGTAGTCTCCTGGGTTGATGAAACATCCATTCCAGTCTCGCGCCGCTGTCTTGTCCCTATTTAGTTCGAATCATATAAAGACACAATTTACTGTGATGTTGTTCCTATGGATGTGGGCCATATCATTCTGGGTAGGCCGTGGCTCTATGACAGGGATGTTACCATATTTGGTTGTTCAAATGTGTGTACATTTTGGTTTGAGGGCAAGAAGGCCAAGCTAAATCCTCTGCCACCCAAGAATACAACTGGAAAAGAGTTCACCACACAGAGTGGTGTGAGTGGCCCAAAAGAAGTGAAGGAGTCAAAGTCCAAGTCCAAACCGCTCCATATTTTGAATGCCAAAGACTTTGAGCGAGAGACGGAGGCGGACCCGATGATATACGCCCTTGTGGCTAAGGAGAGTGTACCAGAGACTAAGGTAGTACATTAAGGTAGTACATGAGTTTCGTGATGTCTTTCCTGATGATCTACCGAATGAGCCTTCCCCTATGAGGGATATACAACAGGCCATTGATTTAATCCCTGGGGCAACTCTACTAAACCTCCCGCATTATAGAATGAACCAAAAGGAGCACGCTGAGTTGAAGAGGTAGATTGATGAACTCCTAGAGAAGGGTTTCATTCGAGAGAGCATGAGTCCGTGTGCTGTACCCGCCCTTCTTACACCTAAGAAGGATGGCACATGGAGGATGTGTGTTGATAGTAGGGCCATCAACAAAATCACAGTCAAGTATCGGTTTCCCATACCACATCTTGATGACATGCTAGATATGATGGCCAATGCTACTATCTTCTCAAAAATTGACCTCAAAAGTGAGTATTACCAAATCCGTATACGCCCTGGTGATGAGTGGAAGACGACATTCAAGACAGGATGAGCTATATGAGTGACTAGTTATGCCTTTTGGGTTAACTAATGCCCCAAGCACTTTCATGCGTGTGATGACCCATGTGTTGAGACCCTTCATGGGGAAGTTCCTGGTCGTATATTTTAATGATATCTTGATTTATAGCATGACTAAGGAGCAATACCTCAACCATTTGAGGCAGGTTTGTGGGATCCTTAGGGCCGAGAAGTTGTACGCCAACCTAAAGAAGTGCGCGTTCTTGTCTAGTAGTGTGATCTTCTTAGGTTTTATTGTGTCAGCTGAGGGCGTATCGACGGATCCCAAGAAGGTCAAGGCCATTGTTAATTGGCCTGAACCCCGCAATATTCATGAGGTGCGCAACTTTCATGGCTTAGCCACTTTTTATAGCAGGTTCATTCGAGGCTTCAGTTCCATTGTGACTCTCATCACGGACTGCATGAAAAAAGGAGAGTTTCAATGGACAAATGCCGCCTTAAAGGCCTTCAAGGAGATAAAGGTCGAGATGACTGAAGTTCCAGTCACACGACTTCCAGATTTTTCAAAAGCTTTTGAAGTAGCATGTGACGCGTCAGGAGTCGGCATAGGAGGAATACTTAGTCAGGAAGGGCACCCTGTTGCCTTTTTTAGTGAGAAACTGAATGAGGCGAAGCAAAGATATTCCACCTATGACAAGGAATTCAACGCGGTAGTGCAATCACTACGCCATTGGCAACATTACCTGTTACCGCAAGAATTCGTCTTGCTCTCAAATCACGAGGCCTTGAGATACTTGAACTCTCAAAAGAAATTAAGCCCCAAACACGCTAAGTGGGTTCAATTCCTTCAAGAGTACACTTTTGTGCTTAAGCACAAGGCCGGTGTAGAGAATAAGCCTGCTGACGCGTCGAGTCGTCGAGTCGCATTACTCAACTCTATGAGCGTTGAAGTTACGGGCCTTGAGCGCGTCAAAGAAGAGTATTCTGAGTGTCCAGATTTTGAGGTTGTGTATACGTCTTTATTAGAGAGTCCATCAGGAGCTAACAGTGAGTATTTGATTTTGGACGGATATTTGTTTAGGAGTGACCGCTTGTGCATACCACGCACCTCCCTTCGTGATTTTCTTGTCTGGGAGTTACATTCAGGGGGGTCGCGGGTCATTTAGGTTGTGACAAGACCATTGCCCTAGTGGAAGATAGATTTCATTGGCCAAGCCTCAAGCGGGACGTGGCTAAAATTATAGGGCAATGCCGTACTTGTCAACTGGCAAAGCAGAGGAAACAGAATACAAGATTATATACACTTTTGCCAGTCCCATTCATCCCTTGGCAGGACATCAGTATGGACTTCGTGCTTGGACTTCCCAAGACTATTCGAAAGCATGACTCCATATTTGTTGTCGTGGACTGTTTCTCTAAAATGGCCAACTTCATTCATTGTTCTAAGACCTGCGACGCATCTTATGTTGCCAAGCTGTTCTTTAGTGAGGTTGTCAAATTACATAGGTTACCAAAAACCATAATGTCTGACCGTGACGTGAGATTCATGAGTTACTTTTGGAAGACACTATGACACATGATGAATACTAGGATCCAATTTTCTTCTGCCTACCACCCTCAGACCGATGGCCAGACTGAGGTGGTTAATAGGAGCGTAGGGAGTGTACTTCGATGTTTAGTGGGGGAGCATACCAAGACATGGGACGCCGTACTACCCATAACCGAGTTTACATACGATAGTTTTGTCAATAGGTCCACAGCTAAGTCATTTTGAAGTCGTTACTGGTTATAAGCCTAGGAAGCCTATTGATCTTATCCCCTTGTCATTGTCCGGCCATCAGAGTCTGCAGAGTCTTTTGCGCATCACATAAATTCATTGCATCAAGAAATCAGGCGAAAGATCACTACTAGTAAGGAACATTACAAATTTTTTGCAGACCAACATGAACGTTTCAAAGAGTTCAATATTGAGGACTCTGTGATGGTTCGCATCAAGCCCGAGCGGTACTTTTCAGGGGCCGTTCGTAAGTTACACGCGCATAGCGCTGGGCCCTTCAAAATTATAAAGTGAAACGGTCTCATTGCGTATGAGGTAGATCTTCCACCTTCCATGAGAATTAGTTCCACATTCAATGTGGAGGATCTAGTTGCTTTTCAGGGACCCACTGATACCTTGTCCGGCCCTTTGTCCACCCATCCTGATTCCCTAGACTTACCCTGTGATCCATGGCCTCTTCCTGACCTTTCATCCCAGCCTCTGCCTCCCATACCTAGCCTTCACACACCTAGAGAAGAAATAGAGGATATCCTGGACCATGAGATAATTTCCACGTCGGATGGCCAGTTTCAGAAATACCTAGTTAAATGGAAGTTACGCCCAGCTTTAGACAGCACGTGACTCATTGAGGAGCTTCAGAGACTTGATCTCGACATCCTAGAGCGATTCAAGAGTTTTATTTCGCCAGTGGCTAAATCTTCGCAGCCGGGAAGAGTTGATGAGGACATCGTGCACACGCATGCCCGCACACCACCACCCCTACGAACTTACATATGCAGAAGGACCCTACCATCGATCTGGCTTGATGACGATGTCCAGGGAGGGCCTCCTAGCTAGAAGACAAGTTTTGGTTCAAAAAAAGTGGGCCCGATAGTCAAGAAAAGCCCATCATGGGATTTCATGATCGTGGCCCACTCGTCGGATTGATTTCATATTTTAGGTTTTTCTTATTGTTATTATTTAGAACATCATGAACGCTTTAGATTTCTTTGTTTGGTTTTTATTTTAGTTTACTTCATCGCCAAGTAATAGATTGTGCACATGGTGCGAGTTTTTGGGGTATAGGGTTTTTTCTATAAATAGGCACCCCTTGTAGTTTTTTTGATTCATTCAAGTTTAATAAAAAAAT
Organism: Magnolia officinalis; assembly: GCA_021015155.1. Lineage (NCBI taxonomy): Eukaryota > Viridiplantae > Streptophyta > Magnoliopsida > Magnoliales > Magnoliaceae > Magnolia > Magnolia officinalis. The sequence goes on along the minus strand of JAJHSJ010000006.1, from coordinate 954,241 downwards.
TCCTGCTTTATTTTTCTGCTCTCTTCTTGAGTTGTGAAAGAATTCAAAAGTGGGTGGGAAGCCCTCCCTTTTCGAAGGGCTAACTACCGTGGCGCGAAGCCACATCGATCCTGATTCACCCCATCGTCCATCATCTCTTCTTTTTTTTTTTTTTTTTCCACCATCCATGCTTCAAATCCGTCCTTTGTTGCATCAGTTTTCTTCATTACAGCAGGTTTCCAGATTTCGGCCCGCAGGAGGGCTGAAACTTAGGCGGAGCACTACACACAAGCCGTAGCTCGGATCGACCCGAAACTTCGGGGTTTTGGAGCATACCCCTGTCCGACAGGGTCAAGGAGAGCTTTTCCGCTGTCGACGTCCCCTCGCACGTGCGGCCGGGTACCTGTGCACGTGCGAGCGCCCCAGGCCTGCTGTTCACACGCTAGATCTTCTTTTGACTCAGGTTTTTATCATCTTTTATCCTTTCATAGCCGGTTTTCATGAATCCTAGCCCTAGATTACGTTTTTCCTAAGTTATTTGCCTATTTTCTCACCCTAGGGTTCCTTGAATTGAGATTGGGGAATCCCTTGGATTATGGACTGATTCTTATGCATGTGTGGTTGATTTTATTTCTCTTTGAGCATCGTTTGACTTATAAATTTTATTGGCCCAGTCCTAGCCTGTGTAGGCCTGGACTCGCATAGATTCCCCTTTAATTGAATGTTTAGATTTTCATTTGGGATGTAGAATTTGTGTGGTTGTTTCTGAATTGGTATGATCTAAGCCTGAAATCTTGCATATCATATTTAAATTTATGTCCTGCATCAGGGTTTGCCTCAACTGAGAACAATCAACTGCTGAAACCACCTTAGCTGCAGGCGCTGATATAATAACATATGCTTCATATGGGTCAGAAGGGTGATACAGAAGCCTTCTGTTTGCTCTTGTAAGCGGCTCGGGCGTTATATTGAGATTGAAGTTACTCGGGTCCGATATTCGAAGGCTGGAACCGGATCCGTTTAGTCCCAAAAGAGACTTATTGTGGCCCGATGACTGCGTGCTCGACAAGGATTCGTAATCGGATCGATTATCGGGTATGGCATTAAATAAGCTAATTTCGAGACTCCAGCCATCGAACCTCACCTCACCACGCGTCTTTGCTACACTGTCGAAGCGGTCAGGGAAATGAAGGGCAGCCGCGATGGTACTGCCACTTGGCGTAATCGCATCTCTCTGGTGGGAAACGAGAGATCGTCCGATCTCGATGCCGCCCTCGGGAAGATAAGGAGTCGACCTCTCAACGCCACGCGTCGGCCGGAGAGGTCTTTCTCTGATAGAGTCATTAACTGCAGCAGAAACCGGTGCTCTCTCACGCTCTGCTCTGACCGCCATGGTTGTTGCCGAGAGAGAGAAACTTCTCTTGAACGCCATAGATCCCCCCATCTAGGTGAAGGAGAGAGCTTATCTTCCTTCTGAACAGGTAGACAGATCTCCCTGTTATCTATCAGAATCTGAATGTGGGTCGGTATCTGATCGCCCTTCTTCCTTCGCACCCGCAACCTGGCGACCGCCATCTCCTCTCCGACCTTGGTTTTGGGATCCAATTCAACTAGCGTACCTAGAAGCTTCGCGGCTGCGATGAAGAACTCATCGGTACCAAAGTTCGAGAGGGATCCCCCAGATGAGGATCCAGATCTCCTCGAATTCGAACATAGAAAATTCCTCCCAGCTTTGGACTGTAAAAACTGGCCCATCCTTGTGCAAAACCCCTGCCATGACGAGGATATCTGGATTCAGACCGGGGCTGAGCTTAACCCATAGCTCGTTAATCTTATCGGTTTGATAGAGTATTGAGAAACTTGGATTCTACTAGCGCCATCAATCCATTCCCTGACTTGAGGGATCGTTGCTCCTTTCATTATAATCACTACAGAGTCGCAATTCTTGTTTTGATAGTTTTATACGCTCTTTTCTGATTCGCAGCGAGTACGATTTCTTCAATTGGTCGGGGATTAAGTCTTCCTTCCTGGCCTCTTCCTTGTCCGGTTTCTGCATTTGATCTTTATTCTGTAACAGGTTAGATGGAGCTTCACGGTCCATTAGAGCTTCTTTATATTAAAGACCGGAGGCTGAGATGTGACGACTGCGTTGAAGTTTTGAGACTTGTTTCGGTATTTTTGTGTGTTTTGGATGGTGTGAATCGTTTCTGATATTAACCCTATCTGGACCAAACCGTGCTCGCCGCACCAGCAGAGGTATTCCCCCAAAGCATTGGTCATGGAGCATAAACACCGCTCTGGACAGTTCTTCCTCGGAGCTCATCCTGACGAGCGCAAACCCCCTATACTGGGGGATCCACAAATAACTTTAAGTTGCAACAAAGAAGTTGGCACCCACAAAAGCGCAAGCGAGAGGGACATCATCTATAGTGGGCTCCGACAAAGGTTGCGGCAAGTTGATGCTTAGGGTTGCACCATCAGTTTCCACCAATAGAAGAAGCAGATTCGTTGTAGAGGTAGTACCAATCCAAATGTTAAGATCGGTTTCCAACTTGAGGACGAGTTCTTTCAAAGCCAAGGAGAATTGATGCATTCCATAACAAGCCCAGGCTCACTGCAGGGCCCATCAAGCTGTAGGGCCCAACATGTGTTGATTTTTGAGTTGTTTATTTATAGATTCGGGGGCCTAAATCAAGAATTGTAATCTAGTATTTTTGGGAGATATGGGAGCTGTTTTATAGATGGGATTGAAGTGATTGAAGATATGAAGGGGATGTATTGATGTGATTGAAGATATGTGGTTGATTTAGAGATGTAGTTAGGATTACTTTGTATGTTTGCTTATACCATCTTAGGTAGATTAGATTGGTTTGAAATAAATTATGACTGATTTGAAATCAATCTCATTTAGGGCCTATCTATAAAAGAGGAGGTGGCGTAGGAGTTATTCATCCCAATATTTTCTAAGTTGAGTTTTTCTTTTAGAATTTTAAGAGAAGAAGTCTAATGTCGATAAAGTTCTCTCCTCTACTCAAAACATTACTGTGAGTGTAATTGTTTTTTTGCATTTCGGTGTCGATATCTCATTGATATAATAGCTAGCTTGTATCAAATAAGCAACAAATGTTCAAAATACTCCTATTGATGATGACATGTACTTCAATTGTATAAAACACATGCGAGAGATGGTTTCTTATTTTGATTCCACGCGTGATTACTCTAGTTTCGATATAAGTCCTTTCTCCATCTTGTTTCTTACTATTTTAGAAGTTGTGACTACTTTTTAGTGGATGGCTTAGATTATGTTAGTTATAATGGTGTATTTGAACCATTAAGAGTCTAATTAGAAGCATGGACTTAGTTCTTGGATCCTTCCTACCATAATCGAAGACTTGATGGGTCTTTATTTGACTCGACTCAATATTTAATAAATTCAACAAATGATAATATTTAAGATAAGTGGTGATTGTAGTGCCTATGATATCGGTATCACTCTCCTTCGATACAAACTACCAGGGAGTTCTATGACTCCCTAGAATCATCCAAACACACACGCACGCACTTCTTTCTCCTCTTTCCTCTGCAATGTGTTTCTGTTTCTCATGTCATTTCAATTAAAAGAAACTGAAAATCTCTCTCTCTCTCTCTCTCTCTCTCTCTCTCTCTCTCTCTCTCTCTCTCATTTCAAGTAAAAGAGCCTGAAAAGGCTTTGCTATGTGTCATCATTGGAATGTGAGTTATTTGATACTCAGGCAACGTATGATGTTTGATACACCGGCACTCAGAAAATTGTACATGTGGGATAAATTAACTCAAAATAAACCAATTTAAGTGGTGGAACCCACTGTCACTAAGTCACAGCCCCAAAATCAATTTGTTTGAACAATCCAAACCTCTGCTTTTCATTGTTAACCATCCTATAAATGTCTACCGATTTGATTGTCAGATGATGAATTATATATATATATATATATTGGCTTACAGTACGTCTAAACTACCAAGAAAGAAAGTAAATTTTGGACAGTTTAATTTGAATTACTTGTATGCCACCTTTGCATTCTTTAATTAATTTCTAAATGGCCGTGTATCATCAGTCATACTCTATTACATTATCAAAGTTTTTCTCATGAGTTATATGATACTCGGGATGTGTATGACACTTGACACATGTGCATTCTGAAACTGTACATGTGGCACATATTAACTCAAATAAAACCAACTAGATTGTGTTGCCCCCAGTCGCCAAATCACAACCCTAAGATCAGTTTGGTCAAACAATCCTAACCTCTGATTTGTGGATTCTTGTTTGTGGAAATTGGACTGTTGGATATATTTCACTTTTAACTGTCCAATTAGTGTCACTAGTCCGACAATCAGATAATCAAATAAGCTTAACTTTTGGTTGATGATACAGCTACACTGGCTACCATTATTTGGACAGTTTCATTTGACTACTTGAATGCCATCTGCAATATCTATGTTCCTGCATACCTCACAGTGCTAGAGTATCAAAATTTTTCTCTTTTCTCATTTAGAATAAACTCTCATGTTAGTTTAGCTCCTTATAAAATATGGTGGTAATTCTTTGATCATATGCATGGCATAGTTTTACAATAATCTAGGCCGTCAAAATTATCATGTAGCGTAGGCTACACACAACTTAACCTATTTTCATGAGCTAAGTACTGTTAAGGCTAAGCTACGCTAAGTAGCCTAAGCTACACTTTACATAGCATGAGCTGTTTAAGGCACTGCTGTTAGAAAGTGTATAGTTTACGACCCTATGCAAAGGAAACGCATTGTCCATTCCTGTTTCTTGCAATACGAAGAGTTGTTAAGTATGCTATGATGTCTCTTTTAACATCTCTTGAAGTTTCATTGAAAAATTCCATCATTTTATATTTTCCAATGTTTCCTGTAGACATTGATACATTCCTCGATACATGCTATATTTCCTCTGCGATGCCAATATGTTTCCATATCCCAAAGGTGTACATGCATCGATACCGAACCTGCGAACACCAAAGATGACAATGCGTTTAGAACCGAATAATTATTAAATTGGCCAAAGAAAAGCAACACTCAATAGCTTGTCAATCGTTAGCATGTCTTTCCTCCTCCTCAATGTGGTGATGCATTTGGAGATTGTGAGAAACACTATTGTCAGTTTCGTTGCTCAATGTGTCGTGGTGAAGGAAAGCAACGGTCGATTCAGGTGATAGTTGGCAAGTTTCCAAGTCTAGTTGAGAACCTTGCCTTTGGTTCATAGGTAGCTTGATTTTGAGAGGAGGTATCTTGGGAATCTTGACGTGCCTGTTATGGGATGTGCTTTGGGATGGTAAGGGCTGTATCGAGATGGCGTTTCAGGCTTCCAGTTGTCAAAGTTTCAAGTGAGGCAAAACTAGGTTTCTACACCATGGTTTTCGTCTCTTTATTTCATCATTTTATCATCATTTTATAAATCACTACATTTAGAAGGTGATTCTCACAGAACCATCTTGGGGATGGCCTACTAAGCCTAGAGGCATGACCTTTATGACCTGTAAAATTTGGAATACAACATCCTATTAGTTTCTTTTTTCATGCTCAATGGAGGCAGATGAGATCGGACACTCCCTTGCTAGAGACGGCGTTGTGTTGAAAGGACAGTTCAATGTTAAATTATGGCCTGTTTGTTAGTCGCCTAAAAATGAGTTCATCCAATTTTAGTTAACAGTAACTAAACATAATTACTGCTAGCTAAAATGAGATGAGTTCATTACGTGTTATAGAATCTCTAGTACATAATTAATGTTAACTAAAAGGAGATGAACTCATTTTTAGGTGTCTTCCAGTGGAGCCTTTCGAATCTCCCTCAATTCTTGTTCTCTTTTCTACATTTAGCTATTTTGGTGGCTAAGCTCTCCTACTTGTATTGCCATATGGAACTTAGATGTTGTGATTTTCAGATGATTCAGGGCTTAAAATAGATAGTTCAAAGTTCCCTATTGTTGCTCTCTGCTGACACTAGTTTTCCAAAGGTGGTGGCCTTGGCTTGGCTTGTTGGTAGAAAAAAAGATGCTAACAGTTGACAACCTGCGCAAGCAGAATTTCATCCTTCCAAATATGTCTTACGTGCATGAGGGACGAAGAATCAGTGGACCATCTGTTCCTTCATTGTGTTTTCACTAAGTCGGTATGGGATCGTTTTCTTCGGTTATTTGGTATCTCTTGGGCCGCTCCTAATTCTGTGGACAGTCTTTTCCTGATGTGGCATGAGGGAGTTTTTAAAGAAATCTGGGGCAAAAGTATGGCGATTATGCCTATTGGTGGGTATGTGTCATTTGGCTAGAAAGAAATAAGTGTTGTTTCAGTAATGGTAAACTTGATTCATATCAGGTTTTCAGCAAAGCCAAATAGCTAGTGATCGAATGGGCTTTGTCGTCAAAGTTAGTGGGGGTGTTTCCAGAAAGCTGGGGGGATTTGTAGCATTTCTTTTTCTTTTTTCTGTTTAGTTCTGAGCTTCTGCTCCTTTCAATAAAGTTATCACAGTTTCAAAAAAAAAAAAAAAGACGATAGTTTTCCATCAGCTTCCAGTAACTAAAGGCCGGTGGGCTGTTAGGATCCTTCCTTTATATTGACAAGATAAGAGTTTGTTATTGGTCAATGTGCTATTCTTGATCGAGAGCTCTTAAACATTCTTTAAAAAAAAAAAAGAAGGAAAGAAAGAACTTTTAAGTTCAGGTTAAAAGCATAAAGAGGCCTTTTCCCTGGACAGAGACATTCAGGTTGCTCATTGCTTTTCTCCTTGTCGAGATGCTTTTGTTCGGACTCTCCCTTGCTGTAGGAACTTGTTAGATGAGGAAGTGACAAGTTTGTAAGTTTTCAAAGTTGTGTCCCACTGTTGGGGGAAAAGGGATGTGATGTTTTGGAGGAAGGATAAGTTGGACTGCTTTTTGTCAGATCCTTCTACTAGCTGCTTCTGTCCCCAAGGTGGTAGAGGACTGCTTGCACTTCCAAGATTTGGTCCTAAGGGTTGCAGCTTTGGTGAGGCTAGTTGGGAGGAAGAAAGTGCTAACAATTGAAAACCTTCAGAAGAGGTTAATTGTGCTTCCTAATATCTACATGTTGTGCATGAACGATGTGGGCTCCATTGTCCTTTCGCACATAAGGTTCGGGGTCGGTTTTTTAACATCTTCAGTGTCTCATGGGTGATGCCAGGGACTATTGAAGACATGTTTTTGGCTTTTGCATGGTGGGAATCCGCGAAAGATCGTAGGGTGGTGTGGTGGCTAATTTTGTTGGCAGTTTTGTGGGCAATTTGGGGAGAGAGGAATAGGCAGCTTTTCTAGAATAAGTGTGGTTCAGAACGAGAAGTCTTTAGTTGGGAAAAATTATGTGGTGGGATGGGTTTCTTGTTCTAAGGCCCTTGGTGGCTAATTTCTCTCCTTTGATTGGGTTGTAGAAGAAGAAGGGCATAAGATTTTTAACTTCTAGTCTTCATGGTGTGGGATGTGTAACCTTCTAATTGGTGACATAAAATACAAAAAACCAGCAGTGGCCGGTAATGCCATTTCAGTGAGGGGGACTTTCACTCATGGCAAGACCAATGGCAGAGCATACAGATCATCATACAAATGTGTCGCATGTATGGGACGTAATGTGGAAGAATGAGAAATATTGCGTTTCCAAAGTACCTTTTGCTCATGGAAAAAGCATGTGGACAAAGACAAAAGACCTGTATTCGTACTAAAAATGCTCGAATTTCTGTCACTTGTTTCCCAAAAATTTTGAGTACCATCATATTTCAAATAAATAAATAAACAAGTTTGAGTACACCAGCAGAAGATCAAATGACAGAAAGAAGTCTGAATGGAAAGGATTAAAGGGGCTTTCCTCTCTCATTACTTTTGTGTTGAGAGTGATATGTGTGACCAGACTGTACGTGTCCAGAGAGAGAGAGAGCTCCCCCCCCCCCTCCCCCGCAAGCACTCACTGTTATAACTGGATTATCTTGTCGAGTCTCATAAGACAGGTTTGTTTCTGATTCCTTTTTTTGTCTAGACTTCTGTCATTGATTATCGCCCTAACCTATAGCTATAACTAGATTATCTTCTCGCTTCTTTGCTTCTTTTTATTATTATTTTTTAAAAAAAAAAAAAAAAAAAAAAAAAAAACTTAAAAAAAAATAAAATAGAATTCATGAATTATTCATGATATTTTCAGAAAAGGAAAATTTGTGACTAACTTGCTAGCAATTGAATAATTCACGAATTATTCTCGAAGTTACAACATCATTGCGTACAGTAAACAAATTGCCTGTGAACATTCACGGAATTACTGTTGGAACATGCAGCCACGTTTCCAAGGATCCAAATCATGGAGCTGTAATGATTGCTTGCTGGAAGGAAAAACACCTTCCCTTTTCTATTGTTTGTCATAGAATTCATGTTTTTAGACATGGCCCAAGGGAATAAAATAGGGAAAAAAAGTTGATATTTATCCTATGATGATTTCCACGAGATCTATGAAAACATGGATATCAATTTTGTGTTCTTGTTTGTGTATCACAATTCTCACCTGGTTTCTTGTGCCATGATTGGATAAGTGTAATAGTGATTGCTGGGTGGAATACATGTTTTTCTCTGCTATCCAAACAACAGACTGTCAAAATCGAACAGAAAACCCTCTTCCTTTTACATTGATTGGCAATCCATAGTTTCCAAACATAGCCTAAGAGGAAAATGTCCTGATTATTTCCTGAATTTCTTTAAGTATAATGCCCCCTTTTTTTCTTTTTTCTTTTTCCTTATTAACGTGGCTTGTAATTGAGTAATGATTTGACAGGGTGCCGGTCCACAGCTATAAGAAAACATGTACATTCTGGTTAGGAGCAAAGAGAAGAAAGAGGGTCTCGATGCCAAGGAGAGATGTGATCCTTACCTTTCCAAATAGAAGGAAGGATCATACCTTTACAAATAGAGGGAACTTCTCTTATATCATGCATGCCCTTGGCATCGAGGGAAAAGGTTTCAATGGCGACCATGGCAGCGATATAGCTCTTGAGAAATCATACATTTTGAAGGCAAAATACCTGTGGAAAGGACTACTGGTTAAACCTACAACCTGTTGTAGGTGATCAGTTATTTATGGGAGAAACCATCTAGTGAGCTCAGTGTAACTTGGCCTTCTCTTGCCCATAATTACCGGGGACTCATCTCTTTAACCAATCTGTCCATCTGGTCCCCGCCCTTCTTCCACCAGCTGAATGGCCTTGAACCCCTGGGATTTAACGCATCTTCTATTGAATGATCTTGCCCATCCATTTTTGTATGCTGCAAAACATAAGGCGTTGATGATCTTGCACCCCCGAATTATTATTTTCTAATTGAGGGGGATAGTGCCAAAAGGATCATCTAGTTTGATGATTATGGATTGTCAGCACACGTCCAAATACAGCTAGATGCACAGGAAGGTCTTCATGAGCTTAGCCCACTGCATTGTTGCACCTTAGCATATCATTCATACTGGCGGCGTAACGGTTGCAGCATCTCGATCCGGTATGCAGCGAAATCATTGCAAGGGTTGAAATAATCCAATTGAGAGCTATGGTTTGTTTTTTTCCACCATAAAAGTGAGAAACATCATGTACGGTTTGGATTATTGGAGTGTAACCTAGATCCAAAAGCCATGGCCCACATGTTTCTTATTGCATCACCTCCGGATGTTTAAGCAGCGTTCCCACAGGTTTTTTCAATCGTTAGTTTCTGACAACATTGGATACAAGGAGGCTCGTGTAACACACGAAATTGTGGGGCCCATCGAGATGCTGTGAGATATACTCAGTTCATCAGTTTTGCCTGCTCATATTTGGATGTGAGCACATAAATGAGGCTGATCCAAAACTGAAATGGGCCAACACTATGGGAAACAGTGTAGATGGGACCCCAAAATTCCTCGTGATTTCTCACTAGTAAGGAATGCATTCTACTAAATACTTTTTAACAGAGAGGGGGTTTCATCCTCAGCTTCATTAGAATTCCTCGCGAGTTCCCACTAGTTCTACCAGTACTTGCAAACGGGTGTATCCGAGTAAGCTAATAATAATAATAATAATTTTTAATGAAGCTGACCCGAAATTAAAACAGAAATCCAAATCATGTCATGCATCCTATCTTTCCCGCTACATGCCACGTGTAGGACATCCATGCACAGGTGGTGGAATAGGCCTCATAATGAAGATACCTGGCAGAAAAATAGGCCGATCTGAACCTCTGGCGTCCAATACTGTTGGAATCAATGGACCAGTGTCACTCTGGTCAACAAACAGGTGTAGCCTATGTAATGGAGTGGGTCAGATTGATTTTCATGATGAGGCATTCCGTTTGCATGGGTATGAATGTTCAATTAATAGGCCTTGGTGGCAAGGTATGGTGTAGTTGCCAGTAGGCGATCGGTTCTTAAAAAGAACGAAGTCTCTTACTAGGGTTCGGACCACAAAAATTATTGTAAAAAGGGGCATCCCGGTAACATTCCGAACTAATTATATTACAAACAAAGGGAAGACCCACAAAATCATATGATCCTCAACCGCAGATCACTGGTCTATTTAGACCCAATTTCGTAGATGACATCTTCAAATCTTGTGTTGTGTCTGCGCGCATTGTCGATTCACTGCAGATCCCGGCAGACCAGCGGTCCAGATCACTCAACCACTGGACTCCACTGCGTTCAATATGACCTGTTACTGCCAATTAAATACATGATCATGCACGTGATCCAATTATAACCCCTCTAATTTGGGAGCATGGAAAGATGGATCTCTGTTACGGGAGAGATGCACAGAATAATTGCAGAAACTACCAAAATCACACATGATGTTAAAAAATGATACTGTGAATAGAGGTAGGTCAGGCAGAAGCACCGAAAGACCACGCAACCAAATTAGAAATGCAAACACGCTCAGAACAGAGAAGGTATAGATAGCAAAGGCATCCCCATCCAGAAAAGCTCTCCCCAGTACATCCCGTGATAAGAAACAAAGAACTTTAATATATAAAATCCAATTCCAATGACAAAGCAGCATCGACAGAACCAGATGCTATGGCGGACCTCATGGTATTGGATCCATCTGACCGTAGTCTGAGCTGTGCAAGCATCAAGGCATCAATGCTCCTGCAGGGAAAAGAAGAAGAAAAATCTTCCTAAAAAAAAAATAAATAAAACCAAATAATCCGACTGCAGATGCTCTCATACAAGCAAACATCATCCACTGTCCCAAACAACAAGGATTGGTACGCTACATCAGTTGAAATTTGTAATCTTTATCAGCCAACACACCATTGGTATGACTTGGATCCCAGGCCACCATTATTATGCAGGTTAACTTTTGGTATGAGTTCTAATCCAGGACACCATTTTTATGAGTTTAGCTATGTTGAACGGTTGACTCCGTACATCTTGCAACCCAAAAGAAAAAGAGAGTAAAAAGGCCAGGTTTCGACTCTGAAAAATCGTCCAGGATTCCAATCAAACCAAAGCAGAATCAGAATGGTAAAATTTTAGGGAGGCAGGCACCATGCGGATGTTGCCCCTTTCTAACCAAATTGCTAAATTCTTTGTAACCAAAAAGGCAACTATCTCATTTTATGCTTCTCTTGATAGCAATTTCCCCATGACAAACAAGAATATGTTCTACGCTACAAAACGGAAAAGCAATGGCTATGCATGGTTCGCCTCTGAAACCAGCTCTTGTTATTTTCTTCTGCCATAGCCCATATAAGGGGCTAAGTTCTCTTTCCTGCATTCAAACAGTTGCCACCTGCTTCTGGGCAAATGCCATGCCCTTCTCAATGCTGGCCTTCAGCTCTGGCTTCAGGGCCTTCAGAGCTTTCACCTCATACTCAGTCAGCCCTTGAATATCAGCAGATATCACAGCTTCAACACCTTGCTTCCCAAGCTTAACCCTCGATGCAAAGAAGGGAAGCTCGGTCAGCTCCGACTGGACAAATGAACACTCATATACATCCCCATCTCCATCCAGAGCTCGGAGAGATGACTCTACAAATCTTGCTGCTGCATATGCCATAGACAGTGTTGCTGACCCGGCACCTGCTTTTGCTTCAACAACCTCTGTCCCAGCATTCTGAATTCTCACTGTCAGCTCTTCTACTTCTTCATCTGAAAAGCTTACCGACGATTTTGTCTTTGACAGCAGCGGTAAGATAGTGATTCCAGCATGCCCTCCAACAACCGGGACATCAACATCAATGAGCTTCAGATTCTTCTTCTGTGCAACAAATGTGTTTGCTCTGACAACATCCAAAGTTGTAACACCAAAAAGCTTCTTCGGATTGTACACGCCCTTCTGCTTGAGAACCTCTGCAGCAATTGGGACAGTAGAATTGACTGGGTTGCTGATGATGTGGATGAAAGCATCTGGGCAGTTATCGGCAACAGCCTCAACCAAGTTCCTGACAATGTTCGCATTGATGTTGAAGAGATCATCGCGGGTCATGCCTGGCTTTCTTGGAACTCCTGCAGGGATGACAACCACATCAACACCTTTCAAAGAGTTGGCCAGTTCAGATGGCCCAGTGAAATCCAAAACCTGCGAGGGGGTATTGCAGTGGCTGAGATCTGCTGCAACCCCTTTCACATTTGCAATATCATAGAGATGCAAAGCTGAGACCAACGGGGACATCTTGATCAATAGTGAGAGGGGTTGACCAATCCCACCAGCAGCTCCAAGAACCGCCACTTTAAAAGACGATGCCCTAGGTTGGAGATGATTCCCAAAACTCTGCTTTTGTTTTTCCACTCCTGGTGCAAATGATGCACGGAGAGCAGCATTCCCTTCATTGCCCAAGAAGGATTCTTCTGATTCACAGCTTAACGATGATGTCGCCTTCAAACCACTAAAGCTTTGAAGATAGTATGGAGAATTGAACCTCACATTGAATGGCTTGGATTTCGATCCTGAGAAAGTCTGGGGACCAAAAGAAGCAATGGAACCAACGGAAAAAGTTGCTGCTGCTGTGGCGGCCATATTGAAATTTGATTGTGGACGCTAAAGTAATATCAATGACCTGGCTCTAGACATACAAAATCCGGAGTTAGCCAAACATAAGCAGTCCAGTAGGCGTAACAGAACCACGGAAGTTTTTTTACTTATGAAGATGCAAAGGTTTTGTAATAAACATAAAATGGATCCTAATCCAGTTGGCCAAGTAGAAGCAATTATTCCAAGCCTACCCATAGCTTCATAGAAAACCATTGCTAGAGTTGGCTTTTCAAGAATTCCAAGGAAAAAAAAAAAATCCTAGTTGTATTTGTATTTCATTATTTGCAGGTATTTTCCATAGTTTCATTTACCTATTTTACCTCTTGCAGATAGTTGACTGGAATAGGAAACTCAAGTTTTAAAGGATTTCTAGATCGTTAAGGGTTTAGTTGTGTTTATAGAAGAAAAGAATGAGAATTCACTAGGAAAGGGAATTTCAGCAACTAGAATTAACTTAAACGTGAGTAATTTTCTGATAGAAAGGCAGTCCAAGAAGGTTGATGTGATTGTTGGAGGACATCCTGGATGTGGAGAAATAAGAAATCATCAATAATTTTGAAATAATCTTCTCCCGTTTTGCAATTTTTCAGAAATTTAGAAAGAGGAATCATTAAAATTATTGTGAGGAGTCTTCCTTAGGAAGGTTCATGAGGAGAGCAAGATCCATTGTGCAATGACAAGAAAAGAATGTGATTGGAAATAGGATGTTGGTTGCTTATGTAAAAGGAGAGCACTTTGGAGTTTCAATCTCAACTTATAGAGCTCTCCTTTTTCATAAGCAACCAACACACACACACACACGAATAATGCTCACATGCTCACACACACAACTAGTTGGACGTCCAACTAATTGGCATGTGGAGCCCACCATGGTGTTTGTATGACATCTTGCCCATTCAGCATGGTTCTTCCACCATGTATGTATGTATGTGTATATATACGAGTAGCTCTCAAGTCCAACCAGTTGGATTATAAATTACAGTTAGCCCAGCAGATAACTTCCAACCTGTGATGTGCGTACCATGCAACATCCACCCCACCTAATAGGTTGGGCCTATCATGAGGATCACCTTCAGCAAAAATCAGCCTCATCCACTTTTCAAGTAGACCACACTTGTAATTTGCTATTTATCAATGACTAGAAATTGTTTCTGCCCAATGATCAGATGGGGCTGATTTTTTAACTTGGTGATCTTCATGGTAGGGCCAACCTATTCAAAGGGTTGGATGTTATATGCTGTTAACTGGTTAGAAGCTATCAGGTGGGTGGACTATAACTTGTGGTCCAACTGGGTGGACTAGAGAGTTTCTGTGTGTGTGTGTGTGTGATGGGGCTGATTTTTGAACTTGGTGATCTTCATGTAGGGCCAACCTATTCAAAGGGTTGGATGTTATATGCTGTTAACTGGTTAGAATCTATCAGGTGGGTGGACTATAACTTGTGGTCCAACTGGGTGGACTTGAGAGTCTCTGTGTGTGATTTCAAATCCATTGTGGACTTATGAAATTTCTGCCGATTCATTCTTGTCCTTTTTTCGAGCACATCCAGAGTCATCCTTTTTTTTTTTTTTTTTTTTTTTTGTAAATTGATTTCTTTTATCTCAATTGAAAAGGCAAATATTAGATACGCTGTCCTTAAAGTGTGATTCACCCCTTCTCCTCTGAGATTAGAGATCGCCGGCGGGTTATAGTGAATTGCTTCCAAGATACAACAAGTCTTGTTTGGTCCTGTGTGTAGCAATCACGAAGGGACCACCATGGGAACTCAGCCAACGCAGACAGTTGTCTCTGGCATACTCAGTGTCTCAGAAACTCTGTGAGTTAGTGAACTCAGTGAATTACAAAATTAACTTCATTTTAAAAAAGAGTAGAGACCTGGAAGGGTCTGGTTTATATCAATGGAGGTAGTGGACCATTGCAGCATTAGTTTCTAGCCACTGCAAATAATTTCCAGAAACTTATATAAGTTGGCCCCCTCTCACACATGAGAAGGGCAAAGTGTGCCACTAGCACCTCAATAGCCACACTGCCCACGCCCTCGCGTGGCACCTGCACGCACTTGTTCCAGTGACCTAAGCTCTCTCTCCCTCTTTTCTCCAAGTAAGTAATCTATTCACAAGGAGTTTATAAACCCCCAAAAGTTCCCATCTCAACGCGATGTGGGAGTAAATAAAATCATTTTTTCACAAAAACTTCAAAAGATTTTGGAGAGAAAAATGAATTTTTTGAATTTTGATTTTCAAAAATTCAAATGCATTAGTTTTATTTAACCAAAAAGAGAAGGAATACTCAATAGATCAAGGGAACAATATAGTTCCTCTGAAGTCAGATCCCATCAGATTAAAGCATTTTTACTAACAAAGGCAAAGCAAAGATCTCAATGAAGTTGGAAGGGCTTAAGATTTTCAGCTCTTCTAAATCGGGTAGGTTGATTGTACAGGATGATTCTAACAAGGCAATATCATCGGGAAAGAAAATCCCAATGCATGAAGGTTAGTAGGCTCTCAATGGGCCCGGCTTGGGCCACCCAAATCAAAATTTTGAATCAACCCGGTCAGTCAAGCCCAACCCGAACACAAAAATCAAGCTCCGGATATCAAAATTAGAAAAAAAAAAAAAAAACTCACAAGAAACGCAAATAAATAAATAAATAAAAATCAAGATTCTGATCTGAGTTCCATCAACCTGTAAATGGACCGAAATCAAGATCCAAGAAATAAAAAACATAACAGAAACCAAAAGACTTGAGCTCTGATTTTCAGATTTGGAGAAAGAAAGCATTCGATTTAGAGAGAAAAAAAAAATTAAAAATTTTAAAAAAAAAAAAAAAGAGAAATGCGAAATACCTGAGTTGGGAGATGGAATATGTTCGCCTCTTTGCCACCAGCTCCACAAAACGCAATTGATTCATCAACCGACTTAAATAGCAGCCTAACAGACCCGGAGAATATCCTTTGGAGGGTCCTACTAGCTGTCTATACCTCATCATCTCGACCGTTTCTTTAGTCGGAAATCCAACGGCTTAGATTATGTTATTTAGTCGGGCTTTGTTTCATGGGCTCGTTTTACATCCGTCGCGACTCAGGATCCAGCGTCTGTGACCACCAACACATTCTGTGTGATCCGATGATCTGAACCGTCCATGTTTTCGGTTATATGACATAAAGGCCACCTAAGAAATTAGGATAAGGGACGACTGTGACAATCATTATCTGTAGGTGAATTTAGAACACTGATTTTTTTTTTTCAACAACACTAAAAATCAATGGTTGGGATAATGAATTAAGCGTCACATCAGGATTATAGCTAATGGTGGTAAAGAGAATATGAACGGTTCAAATCAATGGACTGTGGGAGCATGTGGGCCCAGTGGCTGGCGGTACACGCTCGATTGTGAATCGCGACCGAGGCAAAGCGATCTCTTGCTCTAATCGACCTACCCCCTGAAAATGCAAAAAACCCACGTGCTCTTGGGAAATATCTGACGACCCTACGGCAAAAACCGCACAATTTGAAGTTTGGAGCAAAGACAAAAACATGACAGTTGAGCAATGGTTAGTGGAAGGCAGTTTGGGTGGTGACTGACTCAACACCGTCACCCTGGTGTTTGGGCGCTTTGGGGCCCACCGTGATGTATGTATTTTACATCTACACCGTCCATCCGTTCTGCCAGCTCGTTTTAGGGCATGATGAAGCAGATCCGAAGCTAAGTAGAGCACACCACAGGAATCAGTGGGGCTAATAATAGCTACGGTTGAAACCTCTTCCTATGACCTACCGTAAATGTTTATTTTCCTATTGATAAGGCAGAAGGTAAAACATAAATATCAGCTTGTTCTATAACTTTTGTGGCCCTAAGAAGTTTTTGATGGTGGGAGTTCATGTCGGCTCGAGCTTATGATCTGCATGGCAAAATGGATGAATGGCGTGGATAAAACACATTCATCATGGTGGGCACTACAGTACTGCTAGATGGTGTTGGGAATTACTACCCAATCCTCTTCTTGATTGGTGCTCCAGTCGTCCATCCAAGGGCCCGTGCATTCACATCCATTGATCTTATTTCACTATGTTTGGCTAGTGACCCCAACAACGCCAGCTTGCTAGTGTCAAAGATCTGTTAGCCCACGCCATCCATCCATTTTTCAGCATTAGCTAAAAAACGAAGTAGGTCCAAAATCACAGGTAGACCACACCATAAAAATAATGTTGATTGAATGTCCACCACCATCAAAACCTTCCTAGGGCTCACTGTAATGCTTATCTACCATCCTACAAGTTGATAAGGCCACATGGATGTGGATGAAGGGAAATTAAAAAAAGAAATACTAGCTTGATCCAAAACTACTGTAGCCCATGAAATATTTTCAACAATAAGCATTCAAATCCTCACTGTTTCCTGTAGCATAGTCCACCTGTGATTTGGATCTACTTTATTTTTCTGCTCATGTCTTAAAATAAGCGGGGAAAATGGTTGGATAGTGTGGATATAATTCATAAATCATGGTGGGGCTTACGGGGCTTTGACACCAGTTAGCTGACTCGTGGGGTCACTAGCCAAACGGCGTCCATGCAAAGATGCTGAGGTACCAAAAGCATCCGATTTTTGAGAGGTCTTTGAGAACATCTACCATACATTGTGATAGGATATGTTGGGAGCTTATCAGAGTTTAAGCCTTGGGCAGAGCTTTTTCATCGATCTAAACCGTTTTTATATGGGCCTCACTGTAGATTGGGATACCAAAGAAATAAAAAGCATAACTTTTGTTTACGCCTTTTATGATGCAGTTCAGATCATTGATGTAGAAGCCATCACGCACACACGTATAGAAATGAGAGAGAAACACACCCAGTGGGAAAGACTGCAGACACCTCTCTGCCAATGACATGTATTTAGGAAGGAAAATGTTAGTTCTTCTAAATAAGTGCCTTTTGTTTTAAAAACAATGACTTTTCTTTCAATAGTAATAGTTTAAATAGTATTTTCAATAAAAATAATAAACGACCGATAAACTAAAAATAAAGGTTCAATTGCCTATTTTATAAACCAAAGTATCACTGCATTACAAACCACAAAAATCAAATGAAATTACCTATGACAGTCTATGTTGGCAAAAGCAACTGTGGTCTTGATGGTACTCTAAACCTAATAAGCTATAATAAAGTCCAAACAAATATTGGAACGCCATTTGAAAATAGAAACCAATCGCTTACAATGGTAAAATATAGCGAGGACTCCAGATCCAAGTAGGATACGGCTGTTTCATAATTGAAAGACGTTTGCACATGTAATCCAATCTTACACATTACTCTACATACGCTCTAAAAACCTATAAAAGCAACACTTAATTAAAGATGAAGGTAAGTTTAGAGCCGCACGCTAATACAAACACATAACCTTTTAGCTATATACTACTTATCTCTTACATCATTCATAGACGTCTATTAATTTCATAGATTAGACGTCTACCACCCGGGTCCTTACTCTTACCCGGGTGGTAGACTCCCAGGAGTTTCAACACCGGGTCAAGGGTTCGAGTGCCCACCAGTGGTGAAATCCCACAGCGTGCGTGCGTAAAAATAAAATAAAAATCTCTTACATCATTCATAGACGTCTATTAATTTCTTAGCTTAATTTCTTTCACTTCTATCTAACACAATGCTACAATATACAAGCTAGAGATATAGAAATAAAATCGATATTGTTGATAATATTAAAAATTTTCGAAAATATAGAGAAACACTAGATAAATATAGGAAAAACAATGAATTTTTATATATAAAAACTTCAGGAAAAAAAAAGAGCTAAAATACTCATATTTGCATATTTAAGAATAAAAACTAAAGTTTTCATTTAATCAAAGTTAAAAGTATGTGTGGCAATCACTTAAATTTCATTAAATCAATTAACAAGTATACATGCATAATGCATTCATATATTACATATCCATACATAAATTTAAATATACATATAAACACAATACACATGCACAGCTATCCAAACTTCCAACCATCAATACATCCATCCCATCTAACCATCCATACATCCCATCTTATCATCCAAAATATCCATCCATCCCATCTATGCATCCAACCATCCAACCATCCAACCATTCATCCAAAATTTTTTAATAAATAGATTTTTAACAATCTCAATACATTAATGATATTATTGAAATATCATTAATACACTGACAATACAAGCAACATCTAAAATTTACACAATAAAAAAATATTGGCAATACCAATACATTAGCAATGCAAGCAACATTTGAAATTTACACATTGAAAATATTAGCTATATTTAGCAATATATCACCAATACGTAGAATTTCATATACTACCAATGCTATCAGTATCGTTAATCGTAATATCGGAAATAATCTAAACAATGAATACAACCAAGGGGAAGACCGAAAAGAGGTTTTTAAGAAGTACAATTCCGCAACCAGATGGAATCAAATGCAAACCCTCATGTCCACTTACACAAATCATATGATCCTCAACCGCAGATCACTGGTCTACTGAGAACCAAATTTGTAGATGACATCTTCAAATATTAGAGATTTTTTTGTGTGCGTGCGCCCACGTGTGTCAATTCACTGAGGCCCCAGCAGACAAGCGGTCCAGATCACTCAACCACTGGATTGGCCACTAAGCTCAATATGAAAACCTGAGTACACAACGCTGAAAACTTACCTGTTACTCCCAATTAAACACTCCCATCTTGTACGTGATCCAATTACAGAACCTTTTCTCAAGTTACCAATTTCGGAGCATGGAAAGATTGCTTGCTGTTAGGAGAGAAATACACAGAATAACCACAGAAACAACCAGAATTACAAGTAATGCTAGTAAAATGATGTTGTGAATAGAGGTAGGTCAGGCATAGGTACCGAAAGACCATGCAACCAAATTAGACATACAAACACACCCAAATGAAATGCTTAAAACAGAAATAAAAAACAGAAATAAATAAATCATCTTCCATCCATAAAAGCTCTTCTTCTAGCCAGTACATCCTGTGATAAGAAATAAAAACCTTAATATGTAAAATCCAATTCCAATGACAGAGCAGCATCTACAGAACCAGATACCACGCATGACATGACGTGGTGGACCTCATGGTCCTGAATCCATCTGATGGAAGTCTGAGCTATGTAAAAGCATGAAGGCAGCTCCTGCAGGAAAAAAATAAAATAAAATCACACAATCCGACTGCAGATACACTCGTACAAACAAAGATCATCCACTGTCCAAAACAGCAAACGAGCAGAATCACATTAGAAGAAGATTGGTACTTCTATATCAGCTACAATTTGGGAATCTTTATCTGCCAATGCACTATTGGTATAAGTTCAATCCTTATTATGATTTCCCAGCAGAGAGTTAGTTCTTTTTAACTTTGAATCAGTACATCTTGCAATCCAAAAGAAAAAGGAGAGGAAAAAGGGGCATGTTCACCTCTGAAAATCGTCCAGGATTCCAATCAAACCAAAACAGAATCAGAAGAGTAAAATTTTAGGGAGGTAGGCACACATGGATGCTGCCCCTTCTAACCAAATTGCTAAATTCTTTGTAACCCACAAGACAATATCATTATATGCTTCTCTTTTGAAGGTAATTTCCCCATGACAAAATCAGGAATGTGTTCTATGCATGGTTGGCATCCGAAACCAACCTCTTCTTATTTGTTCTGCTGCTGCCCACATAATAAGATAATAAGCAGTTTTCTTTCCTGCATTCAAACAGTTGCCACCTTCTTCTGGGAAAATGCCACACCCTTCTCAATGCTGGCCTTCAGCTCTGGCTTCAGGGCCTCCAGAGCTTTCACCTCATACTCAGTCAGCCCTTGAATATCAGCAGATATCTCAGCTTCAACACCTTGCTTCCCAAGCTTAACCCTTGATGCAAAGAAGGGAAGCTCGGTCAGCTCCGACTGGACATACGAACACTCATATACATCTTCATCTCCATCAAGAGCTCGGAGAGATGACTCTACAAATCTTGCTGCTGCATATGCCATAGACAGTGTTGCTGACCCGGCACCTGCTTTTGCTTCGACAACCTCTGTCCCAGCATTCTGAATTCTCACTGTCAGCTCTTCTACTTCTTCATCTGAAAAGCTTACCGACGGCTTTGTCTTTGACAGCAGCGGTAAGATAGTGATTCCAGCATGCCCTCCAACAACTGGGACATCAACATCAATGAGCTTCAGATTCTTCTTCTGTGCAACAAATGTGTTTGCTCTGACAACATCCAAAGTTGTAACACCAAAAAGCTTCTTTGGATTGTACACCCCCTTCTGCTTGAGAACCTCTGCAGCAATTGGTACAATAGAATTGACTGGATTGCTGATGATGTGAATTAAAGCATCTGGGCAGTTATCGGCAACAGCCTCAACCAAGTTTCTGACAATGTTTGAATTTATGTCGAAGAGATCATCACGGGTCATTCCTGGCTTTGCTGGAACTCCTGCAGGGATGACAACCACATCAACGCCTTTCAAAGAGTTGGCCAGTTTAGATGGCCCAGTGAAATCCAAAACCTGCGAAGGGGTATTGCAGTGGCTGAGATCTGCTGCAACCCCTTTCACATTTGCAATATCATAGAGATGCAAAGCTGAGACCAACGGGGACATCTTGATCAATAGTGAGAGGGGTTGACCAATCCCTCCAGCAGCTCCAAGAACCGCCACTTTAAAAGACGATGCCCGAGGTTGGAGACGATTCCCAAAACCCTGCTTTTGTTTTTCCACTCTTGGTACAAATGATGCACGGAGAGCAGCATTCCCTTCATTGCCCAAGAAGGATTCTTCTGATTCACAGCTTACTGATGATGCTGCCTTCAGATTGAAAGGCTTGGTTTTTGATCCCGATAAAGTCTGGGGACCATAAGAAGCAATGGAACCAATAGAAGAAGTTGCTGCTGCTGCTGTGGTCATCTTGAATTTTGATGGTGGATGCTATAGTAATATCAAGGACCTGGCTGTAGACATACAGAATCCTGAGTTAGCCAAACATGACCAGCCCAGTAGGTGTAACAGAATCACAGATTTTTTATTGTTTTAATTTTTTTCCACTGAAATGCATAGGTTTTGTAATAAACATGAAATGGATGCTAATCCAGTTGGCCAAGTAGAAGCAGTTATTCCAAGCTTACCCAAATCTTTGTAGAAAACCATTGCTAGAGTTGGTTTTTCAAGAATTCCTAGGAATCATTCTGGAAGTAAATGTGTTTCCATAGGGTAAAAGCAGGTTTATTTGTATTTCATTATGCGCAAAGTATTTTCCATAGTTTGTTTGCCCATTTTAACTCTAGCAGATAGTTGATTGGAATAGGGAGCTCAAAGTTAAAGAATTTCTAGATCTTTTAGGGTTCAGTTCTGTTTATAGGGAAAAAAGAATGATAATTCACTAGGTATGGGAACTTTAGCAAGTGGAATTAATTTAATCGCAGGTAACACACACACACACACACACACACACACACACACACACAACACACATATATATATAGAGAGAGAGAGAGAGAAAGAGAGAGAGAGAGAGAGAGAGAGAGAGAGAGAGATCTTTTAGGGTTCCGTTCTATTTATAGGGAAAAAAGAATGATAATTCACTAGGTATGGGAACTTCAACAAGTAGAATTAATTTAATTGCAGGTAACACACACACACACACACACACACACACACACACACACACACACATATATGAGCAATCAAAGGAACTTTTATGGAAATTCATACGGTAATCTGGGCCCTGTGAGCACTGGAGGAGAAGTATGCAGGGAACAAGTGATGTGAACATCAGTGGTGCACCTTTTAGAGTGTACCAAAGGAGGAGGCATCATTGACAGAGTATCAGAGCGGAGGAATTGATGTGGATGGACGATGGGTCCATCAGATCCACTTTCTGATGTGCTAAGAGTGCAAGAGCGGCATGACCGCACCCCGACCATAGATCCATGGGTTGAATTTCACACCTACCACACGGGTGTTCACCCTAACCATTGATCCATGAGTCGGATTTCACATTCTACCACATGGGTGTTTTGGTTTTAGATGTTTTTTTGTTCTTTTTCTTGTTTTAAGAGCTTTATTGCAACTTTATTTATTTTATTTTTTTCTTGCTTCCAAAGACTTTAGTGCACTTTTACTTTTTCCATAGCTTATATATACATTGTGAGAAACCCTATTTTGGTTATTATTGAATGAATAGAAATTCGTCTCTTTTTCTTCCTCTTTATTTAAGAGATTAGGATTTCAGAATTGGCCCTTGAGTGTTGAGGGTTCACTCCAATTTCAGGTTTCCCTCTTTCTAAGATCTTCGAGGTGCAAGAAAAAGTAAGAATCATCCTCCTTTTCTTTTGGCGACAAAAGGAGCTATATCTTCTTCATCTCGAACCCCTCATTCTTCACCCATTTGGTTCCTCTCTGGATATCCCCTTTCTAGTTCGAACGAAAATAGGGATGATTACTAAGTAGAATCAGATCCAAGCTTAATCATGGACTGACTTATGTTAGATCTAGGATATCCTCATATCCCAATGTCCTCCCTTTTTACTATTTACGTGATCTTATGCTACGGGGCATGATTCTGATGGAATAACCTCATCTTCGTGTTGAGATTTACCAAATCCCTTTCATTGAAAACAATTAGTTAATTGGTATATTTATTTGAATATTCTTTAACCTGATTATACATGCATCTAGGGTTAGGTCATCACATGTCCCTGCATCAACAAGAGAACAATATAGTTCCTCCCAAGTCTGATCCCATCAGATTAAAGCATTTTGAATTAGTAACAGAGGCAAAGCAAAGGTCTCATTGAAGTCGTGAAGGGCTTAAGATTTTTAGCTCTTTTAAATGAGGTAGGTTATTTGTGGAGGATGATTCTAAGAAGGCAATATCAATAGGAAAGCAAATCCTAGTGCATCTAGGTTAGTAGGTTGTCAATGGGCTGGTTGGCCAAAAAATGTCAAGCCTAGCCCGACACAAAAATCATGCCTCAGGTATTAAA
>JAJHSJ010000006.1:868316-930098 GCA_021015155.1 Magnolia officinalis | reverse complement strand
AACAACTGCATTTGGTATGTCATTTGTCACTGTACTTCCTCGCAACTTATACAAATTCCAACCCGAATGCCTTTAATAATCACACATGCTTATTTGGAGACTTTTGAGTATTTCCACTTAATCTGTAAATTTACAACTATCTGAATCTAATTTGGGGAGTGAGATTAAGCTTATTTTCAGTCCTGGTACCTGCCTCACATTTTCAAGTGTTATAGTCATTTCATAAAAATAAAAAAAAATCTTCAATGCAACCAAACTAACCCCAACCGTTGTGGTAGTTGAGTCATTTCCTATCAATACAACACCATCCTTATGTGATTCACATTTGTTAAACCACAATCTATGATGACACATGATGAGTAGCACCATTGTCAAGTATTCAATTTTGATACAATACAGGATTAGAACCCGCCATCAACACCTCATTTTCAATAGACCCCAATGTTAACATTTCCTGCTTTTAGTAAATGCCAAAATACAGATCGCATAAAAGTTCCATACAGTTCCCTGCTTTTAGTAAGATGTGACAAACACGGCGACATGGACTGTTGTTCTGGGGTACCACCACATGGATAGGCGATACCCCTGAAAGCAAGTGGCAGTGGCCTGCGAAAGGAACAGTTAGAACAGCAGTCTACATTTAACCAGAAAAACTTGAAACAAATGGATGGTCACAGTTTCCAATCACTTGGATTTTTGGACTAGAGCCCATCCACATGGTGGCCCACCATATCAGCAGTCCTGATCGCCAGACATGTTTGCCACATGTCTGTGAAAAGCAAACTGCATAGAACTTTGCAATGAGCTGCATGCCAGCATTCCTCAATCTATAAATATCAGCTGACATGAGAACATTATACAGAAAATTGTATCATATGCTACCAAAGAATGAGGAAATGGTACACGATGGCTGGATTCAGACATATCCAACTCGCACTTAGGTTAAAAAAAAGGTGAAGTGTGCTCATCATACTATGAACAATAACCCATTAATCCAATCTGTCCATGCATTATTTTCAAGCCATCAAAGCCGAAAAAAAGGAGAACAAATAGAAGAAGATACCTTCCTCTGCAATCTCCGGTTTCTGACTTTTGCACTCTCTTTCCGAGTATTCGCTCTTGATGTGATCACCAAATGCTTTGGAAAGGTATCTATGGAGCATGAGAATCCATTGGTTAAAACACTGAACCATGGGAGAAACATACAAGCAGAAGAAAACAATGTTCAGAGTAGCACATACCGTAATATTCTTTTAATTAGAAGTAGAAGAAAAACAAATAAAACATGTGAAACAAAGAGTTCATGCCACACAACGAAGAGTGCCATATGTCACCCAAATATGCAGATATTGTGTTATTTTAATGAGAATTAGTGTAAGGGTGATCTCTGGCAGTGCTAAAATTTGCAACATGACACTTGATTGAAGTTTTAAAGGTGTGTTTGCAAGCACCATCGAATTGAATTCCACCTGTTAGTGTAATTAAGTGGAACCAAATTCAAATATGCTACTATTGTATTGATAATAAGGACTTTAAATTGCAATTATTAGTTTCAACTTTCAAGTTGGACTTCGAAGGAATGTAACTGCAACTTGAGTCTTTGTTATGAATAACAGGAACATCAGTAGTGTTTGATGCATGCCTTCAAACAAAGACATTGTCATGCTAAGATGTTGACACTTGCTACATGCTAAGTGGTTTCCATGGTGGTTAATGTTACTTCCTATGGTTGCTTTCCAGTTGACACTTGTTAGAGTGCCATGCCGCTCGGCAATGACTATTCTTCCGCCACATGGTGCAACAAAGCCTATGTCATGGCATGGCGGGCCATTTATAACATGGAAGGGAATAAGAAGAAGAAGAAAAAGCATTGAGGAATCGTTCTTTCTTACTTTTAGCAGAGAGAGAAGGGCGGCTAAATGAACTTAAACGGGTTTGGAAGATACTGGAGGCTGAGAACTGCGGCAGAGGAACGGGCACGAGCGCCATCAGCTTTTGCGAAATTAAGGCATCTGGGGGAGTTAAAAGTAACATGATTTCTATGTTACTGCATAAACTAAAGGCAATTCAAAACCAATAACAATATCATTGATGATTGTATCGAGCAAATTACATGCAGCTTGCAAGAGCCCACGTCGACATGCAAGCTTGCATGTTCAAAAATGAAATAGCAGTAATAAGACATCGAAGAGCATTACCTATATTATAGAGGTAAGGGAGGTACTGAGATTTCTCTGAGGAATTCTATCGAACAAGTGGTAGTGGAAGCTTTCAGAGGCTGGAAGAACCCAAGGCAGCAAAACTGAGAAAGGAAAGAAGGTGAAGACACTTTCTTCAAATGAAAATATAATTCGGGATTTTGGATGTATTCACGATTGTATTCTTTCATGCTGAAAATCGCGAACTGTTTTTCTGGCTCTCAGCAGAAAGCTCATTTCACCTTCTCTCTCAAATGGACAGTTAAAAATAGAGTACACTTGCATCACACATGGAAATGACCTCTTAATTAGCTATCTTCCATTGGGATTGGATCAACAGACCAAATTCCATGCACACGTCTGGGTCACTGGTGATCGGATATGCTCATTCTCGACTCTTGAGACAGGACATCTGCCCAACGGAGGCAGATTCCCTGCAAAAGCCTTTAGCACAGGAAGTTCCCGCGTTGGGATGCAAGGTGAGGCCCACTGTGGTGTTTGTGAGAAATCCAACCCATCCATCCGTTTTGCGAGCTCATTTTAGGACATCCCAAAAAAAAATGAGTAAGATACCAAACTCAAGTGGGCCACATGAGAGGAAACAGTGGGATTCAGTTACCACTGTTGAAATATTCATGTGGCCACAAAAGTTTTGTATCAGGCTAAATTTTTTGGTGTTTTCACTTAATCCCAGTGGTAATGACCTTATAAACGGTTTGGATGGCATATAAATATTAAGGAGGAGCTCAAGAAGGTTTCAGTGGCGTGAATTTGTTTCCCCAAATTTTACTCTCGCGTGGCTAATTGAGTTTTGGATCTATCTTAGTTATGTGGCACGTCCTAAAATGAAATGGAAAAATGGATGGACAATGTGGATTTCTCACAAACATGGCAGTGGGCTCCACCTAGCATGCCAGTGCAGCAACTTCCTGCTAAAGCCTTGAAGGAAATCGTGTCCCTGCCTGTGATGAAAGGCCCCTATTTTTGTACACTTGTGAGAAGAGAAAGAAGGGCAGAGCAACTAGCATTTGATTCTTGATTTTTTTTTTTTAAATAAAAAATAAAAATTTAAAATTTTAAAAAAAAAAAAAAAAAAAACTGTTATGATGCAATGTGGGGGTGGATTAGCTATTACTTGAATAATGATTAACTATTATGATGCTTGTAAAGGTATTAGGTTGTAATCCGATTAAAGGTAATCTGATTATAGGTGTAAATTGTTTACATGTATTAAGTTATAATATGAGTATAGGGTTGTTCGTCTTTAGATAACTTAAAATTTGTTTACAGCTTGTAATTAAGTATTCACTTACAACATAGTTTGGAGTAATAAATCCTTTAAAAATAATCAAACAACATATAAAGTTTTTATGTAAGATAGATCTGTGGGATAAGCCCAACTCAATAAAACCTGTGATTGATTTTTATAGTAAATAAATCATTTAATAGGCCACAAAAGTTGACCCACTAATTCAAACATGGCATTAATGTTTGATAACATCCCAACATATGAGAAGTTTCAACCTTAGCAACAGTAACAAAGAGAGTGAGGTTTGTCTTCTTCTTTTTTCCCCCTCTTCGTTTTCTTCTTTTGTTTTGGGTTCTTGTAACCATTGGAAGATATTCCACAACTTTTTCTTCTGGGAAAATTTTCAAAAATTATAGTTGTTGTCTAAAATCCCTTTACCAGTAATCTGAAACATAATTTTTTTTCTCATGTTTCAGATTATAGGCTACCATCTGATTAGACTGATATACTCATCCAAACACTCCCTGTAATCTTATTACAGATAACTACTTGTATGGACTTTACAAGCATCCAAATGACTCCTTAGTGGGTGTTACCCTCGTCGAGTGGGGCCCTCCTTGATGAATTTGTTTTATATCCACATGGCCCATCCATTTTTTTCAGAATATTTAAGTTCGTTATACCAAAACTTAAGCATATCCAAATCTCCTGTGGACCCCACCATTAGAAAACATGGTGAATGACCACCAAAAACTTTCCGTAGGACGCAAAAGTTTTGTATGAAGCTAATATTTATATTTTCCCTTCTTCCATTTTTGGTTGACCTTATCAAGGAGTTGGATGGAAAATAAATATTATGGATCTTCTTACAATAGGCCTTGGGAAGTTTTAATGGTGAGTGTTCAATCATCATTGCTTCTTGTGGTGTGGACCACTTGGGATTTTGGTAGATCATCAAGGTGGGCCCTATGGTAAGGGTAACACCCACTAATAAATGTGCATCCTTGCTCGGAAGTAGATTGCGTCCAAAAGAAGACATGATCTATCTGTTTATCCATGCCGTTCATCCATTTTCTCGTGAATGAGCTCAAAAATAAGCACATCCAATGCTCAAGTTTACTATGCCAAAGATGACTCACATTTAATGCAAGTTGCATTTAATGTTTTGTACGTTTAGTACAACCCAAGCTCATCATTTGGTATGGTCTATTTGAGTGTTGGATTTGCCTCATTTTGGAGCTCATATCTTAAAATGATCTGAGAAAGCAGATTGACAGCATGGATAAACACATTTCATCACAGTCCCATAGGAGCCCCTATATGGAAAGACTATCACCAGGGAAGACAATATACAATCTACTTCCCTGGTATGGTATCCATACCAGCTCTTAGTAATAAAAACATATGTTTTGAGATACAGTACGGTAAAATCCGAAAGAGATGACAAGGCCAAGTCTGAAGGACAAACTGTGCTAGAGCCATCTCTCCGTTATTGGATCCATTCGTTTAGTAGGTCCCATCATGGGCAACCTATGCGTCAAAAATCACACCTAGTTGACAATTCTATCTCTCACCTTCCTTCAATTACTCCCCATTTTGGGAGACCGATCAAATGATTGGGAGGCTCCCATTTGGAACCGGGTTAAATTAATGTTGTTACATGGCATAAGTGATCTTAGATGTGTGCTTACGCTAATGGCGTATCCCCATAAATAATTTTTTTAATTAAAAAAGAAAAAATTCAAGAAAAAAAAAACTATGAAAATCATGTTGACAGGTGAAGGGAATTGTTTTTTTATAATTTTATTAGACCATTATACTTATATCAAATTAATTAACTACCCAAATGAATGCATGTACCTAGAAATGTTAAAAATAAAAATAAATAAATAAATAAACAATATATAAATTTTATTGATGGCATTTTAAGAGAGAACCAAAGAAATAAAGTGTGAAAGAATTAAAAAAAACTAGAGAAAGTGAGAGTTAAGAGTAGTAGAGTGAGAAAGAGAGTAAGCCTATTGACACAAGACCTTCAACATTGAGATAAGGGATCGAGTGCCCATGAGGCGTGAGTGGGTGTGTGAGTGTGGGGTCTCCGTTCATGGCTCAGTGGTAGACTCGCAAGAGTTTCAACAACGAGACCAGGAATCGAGTGCCCATGTGGTGTGAGTGTGGGGTTTCCATTGGTCTAAAATGTGACATGTTAATAATAAACTAGCAAACCTAGCGCATTTGTTTGGGTTACAATCTCACCGAAAGAAATAATTTTTCCTCCACTTTTTTTTTTTCATTTAAAATGTGACATTGAGGCAACATTTTCCCACCATTTGACACTTTTGACAAAAATGAAAAAAAAAAAAGGTTTTACTTTATTGTTGTTGAGGTGGGAAAAATAAACACAAACGGTTTGATGTAACATTATTTCTTTTCAAGAAATTGTAAACGTCTTGTCAACATACGATGAGTACTTCTCTTGATTTAACCTCAATCCAAACATGACCTGAGATGCATCCATCTCAATGCCTCTACTAGAGTGGCATTAGACATTTGCTTAGTTTTGCTAGTAGACTAGTTTTAGTCTTCCCTCGATTGATCTGATACCTGCCATGGAGAGATGGAGCTGTGTTCAAATTGTTCATAGAATAGGTATGTTATGAATCTCATCGTGAAAATCTCTTAGGGCTTGTTCAAAACGTGGATTTGGAACCCCTTGGATTCAGAACTCCCTGGATTTTGAACCCCTTAGATTTCAAATCCTCTCATTGTGTTTGACACTCTGGATACAAAATCTCATGTAATCCAAAAGTAGTTATGCATAATATATTTACAAGGGTTCGAATTTAATTACTAAATCAACTTTAATATATTTAATTAGCGTGCGTACGTAATGTTTGACACAATGGTTGTAATAATCCCGTTGAAATATATACTTTACTTGAAAATGATGAAATTCCAAGTCTCGGATGAGCCACAAGCATAGGATCACATCTGAGTGACTAACCAACAATTTTTAACTGTTGATTTACATGGACAATTTTTGGACGGCATAGATCATCCTATTAAAGTAATTATAGTGATACAATTGATAATCTAATTGTTTTGGGATATCATCAATGGGCCAGGTGCCCAATATATTAGTAGCTTAGTGACACATATGTTACACATGCGACTCTTGAAAGGAATTTAGATGTAATCCAAGCTTCCACATTAGATTTCAAACCCTCTATTTGAAATCCCTTTAAATACCCCCAAATCCATTGTGCCAAACCACCCTTTACATTGGGTCGTATCTGCTGTCTAGCAGAAACTTGCCCATTGTTCACATTCAGTTTGGTTCTTCCCAATTGCGTGGTTGTTAATATGAATAGTTGATTAGGGCATCCAAACATACATCAAGAATTTGAAAAAAAAAAAAAGTCTGCTAGCAAACAGAACTGGATGAATATACGTAGAACAAAACTCAAACAGATCAAAATCATCGGCCAAACCAAAACTCAGCGGATTGAAATCATTAACCAGACACTGTAAATCTAAATCCGACCATCCAAGACTTGAAACTCTACAGGCATGAATAGATTCGATTCCTGTACTTGTTCCAATTGCAAGTTCTAAAGATGTTGGTTTATGCAACTGATCATTTAGCCTGTCGTGTATGCACCATGGCCCATAAATTTTCTTGATCGGAGAATCCCAACCCTTATCTTCTACTAGCCTATGAATAGATGGCTGAAAAAAAGATACAGCTACAAACCACATTCACCACCGAAAAGAGAAGGAGCCAAGATCGGCAGCCATGATTTTCCAATCTGGAAGAGTTTCAGGTGTTGTCCATCTATATAATGGTTCAAACAGAGCAATGGTCTGGATTACACAGAAAATGGCCCTACTTGTCACCATTTGAAAACTTTGGTGATAGGATCCTCTAATTGATCTCGAACATGACTATAAAATTTTCATATATCTAAGAGAAATTGCAGGCACCCCTCCCAACCTGTGAAGCAATTTCACAGAGCTATCTGTAACCATGCAAGCAGAGTACTAGATCAAGCCCAATAGACATTAGGATTTCAAGAAATTACTTGAATGATGTTAAAAAAGTTGAAGCTTTGTCAAAATTAAATACATTATCACAATTACAACACCTAAGAAAAACTTAGGGGCCGTTTGGATGCCTGTAACTTGTATAAAATGTAAGAAAGTAACAGGTGACTTTCTTACAGTTTGTGTTTGGGGGAGAAATGTTACAGGTAACAAAGTCTCAACCTGTAACTTTCTATCAGGTAAGATTGCAAGAAATGTAACAGAGGAATTAGGTTGTTTTTCAAGTCACAGGTTACTTTGTTAGAGGCAACGGCTATCCATTTCGAATTTGGGAGAGGGTGGTGGAAACGCAGCTGCATTGAAAGTGCACCTACCTGCTCTGACCCAACGTCTCCATCTCCCTCTCTCAGCGTCTCCTTCCCCCCCGCTCTCTCTCTCTCTCCTCTCTCTCTCTCTCTCTCTCTCTCTCTCTCTCTCTCTCTCTCAGCGTCTACCTCCTTCTCTCTGCTCTGGCAAGGGATGCCCTAACCTTATTGATTTTCTTTTTTATTTTTACCTCTCCTACATTTTTTTTTTTCTTTTGCGTAAGTGCGGAACGGGGCTGTTTGGCAAGGCGGTTTCGGATGCCTAACTGTGGGGCCTACAATGTACTTTCCTTACATCCACACCGTCCATCCGTATTGAAAGCTAATTTTAGTAATTGATTCAAAAAATAAAGCTGATCCCAATCTCAAGTGGGCCACACCACAAGAAACAATCTTAACTAAATTCCTACTACTAAAAACATCACGGATCCACTCAAATATTTGTCTTCCATCCAACGGAAGCGGTTTGCCTAGTGAGTAACTCACTGCGCTAGTAAACTCTACGAAGTCCACCATGATTTATTTTATCCGATCCGTCCATCCATTTTCCCATATAATTTTAGAACTTGAGCTAAAAAATGAAGCATGTATAATTTTCAAATGGACCACACCACGTGAAACAATTGACTTGAACTCTACCATTGAAAAAGCTTATCTTTTTGTTTTCTGTTCATCCATGTCGGTATAATCTTATAAACAGGTCCCCCCGAACTTGAGCTAAAAAATGAAGCATGTATAATTTTCAAATGGACCACACCACGTGAAACAATTGACTTGAACTCTACCATTGAAAAAGCTTATATTTTTGTTTTCTGTTCATCCATGTTGGTATAATCTTATAAACAGGTCCCCCCCCCCCCCCCCCCCCCCCCCCCCCCCCCCCCCCCCCCCCCCCCCCCCCCCCCCCCCAAGGGCCTAGAAAGGCTTCATAGTTGGAAATCATTATCCTAACTGTCCTGATGTATAATCTACTTCATCTTTGTATATGCTTCAATTTTGGGCTTTATCCCTTAAATTAGATGGAAAAACGGCTGTACTGTGTGGATAGACTACATACATTCAAGGTGGGCCTAACTGAGTTTACTCAGTACGATAAGAGCATACTGAGTAACTCAGTATGCAATCCGATTTCCATCCAACCTATTAACAGGGAAATCGGATCTCTTATCGTACCGAGTAAACTCAGTTGGGCCCACGGTGAATGTATATGATTTATCCATGTCGTCCATCCATTTTTCCAGCTTATTTAAGGAGTTGAGACCAAAATTGAAGCAAATCCAGAGCTCAAGGGGATCATACCACAGGGGAATAATGATTTCCACCATTGAAACCTTGCTAGGCCCCATAGTGATGTTTATTTGTTATCCAACATGTTCATAAGATCATACAAGCATTTATGAAGGGAAAAATCAAATATAAGCTTGATCCAAAACTTCTATGGCCCCCCAAGAGTTTTTCAACGATAAAAGTTCAATTCACATTGTTTCATGTGGTGTGGTTCATTTAATATTTGGATATTCTTCATTTTTGGGATCAAGACTTAAAATTATATGGTAAAATGGATGGACGGATTGGATACAATACATAAATCATGATGAGCCTTAAAGAGTTGACTGAGCACACAATTTGCTTTTGTTGATAAGGTAACAAAGACTTAAACGAAGATACCAAACAAATATCATCTTGATCCAAAAACTTTTGTGCCCACAAGAAGTTTTTAATGGTCAATTACTATTGTTTCTTATCCTATGATCCACATAAGATTCAAATCTTCTTATTTTTTGTATCATGTTCTAAAATGAGCTTTCAACACGGATGAACGATCGATGTGTAAAGCTGGGCATCGAACCGAGTCGAATCGGATTGGGTCCAACTCGATTCAGTCCGAAATCTATATAGGCTGACCCATACTCGATCTGATCCGGGACCGAGTCCGGGACATCTGACTCGAACCGATCTAATGCACGGTTGGCCTGACCCGAACCAAGTCCGACTCGGTCAGGGAAACCGAGCCGGATCGGGTTGGGTACGATTTGGATCAAATTTTTTAACGGTGAAAATCATTATCCCTGCTACTATTTTCGGTGTGGTCCATTTGAGCTTTAGAAATGATTCAATTTTTTTTTTTTTTTTCAAATGCTCTAAAATAATCACGAAAAATGGATAAACGGTATGGATATAATAAATACATCATTGTGGGGCCCATGTAATTTTGATCTCATTTGAATCGTTCATACAACTCGGAGCTCGAGGCGTGTAGCTGTGTTGACGTGCACAGCATGAAAGTGCAGCTGTGTTGACGTGCACTTTACATTGTTGTATTGACATTAGCAAGTTCTGTGGGTTTGATCATGGGGTGTGTTATATCCAAATCGTCCATCCATTTGGCGAGCTCGTCTTAAGGCTTGAGATGAAAAATAAGACAGATCTAACTATCAAGTGGACCACACGAATTGTTTAACGGTGAAAATCATTATCTTTACTACTATTTGTGGTGTGGTCCATATGATTTTCGGATATTATTCATTTTTTTGGATAATGCTCTATAATGATCTCTAAAAATATTTGAACGGTGTAGATATAATAAATACATCACTGTGGGGCCCATATAACTTTAATCTCCTTTGAACCGTTCGTACAACTCGGAGCTCGAGGAGCGTCAGTACTCGTCTTCACACGACACGTACCCGTACGTCTTTCTGGTGCTTAAAGTTGATAGTGATAGCTCAATCACTAAAGACGGTGAATCTATGTACATATAGCATACGTTAATCTGATCCGCACCATTCAGTTATTTGAACATATGATGGATAGTCCACATGCCAACATATCAATGAGATTAGTTAACCATTTGATGTCAATTAGCAACTATCAAGAGTCTTCAAATCACTGGGGAGGATCACCGGATGGCTGTAACCATTAGGTCATGCCCCATTAGGGCCCAACAAATGAAGGGACAGGATCTTATACAAGTGTACTGAGTAAACTTAGTACCACACACCAGCTATATAGTTGTTGTAGCTTGTAAGTATGATGTACTGAGTAAACTCTGTTGGGGCCCACCATGAATGCATGTGGTTTATCCACTCCGGATCGGGTCGAGTCGGATCGGATCGGATCGGTCAAGATTGACCACGATCCGAAAAACATTCGGATTTGAATGACCCAACTCGATCTACACCAATCCAGGCCGTTGGTTCGGATCGGGTCGGGTTGGATCCACCGGATCGGGTCAGACATGCCCAACTCTAACGATGTGGATGTGAGAAAAATACATCACAATGGGCTCCATAATCTGGGATCCAACACACCTCGATAGATCTACTCAAGTTCGACTAGCGACGTTAGCTGATAACTATATCACTACTAGTTGGTGCTTTGTGGGCCTCACTATGTTGCATGTGTTTTATCCATATTATTCATCAATTTTTTCATATCCTTTTAGGACTTGATCCCAAAATGAGCAAACATAGGCAAATCTCAATCTTAGGTATTCATGATTAAAAACCTTCTAGTGCCGACTATAATGTTTATTTGATGTCTTACCTCATGATTAAGACATAAAGACCTGGATGAAGGGAAAAACAAATATTAATTTGATTTTAAACTTGGATTAGAGGTCATCAACCCGCAATCACCCGTTGGGTAGGCTTCCACCTTTCAGTAGGCTTGGGCATAGCCCACATCTGGTAATGCTCTACCAGGATCGACATTTCTTCCAAGGAGGGCCCATAGGATCGATCATGCATTACGCAAAAGTAATGAATGAGGGATGATGTATGAACGTATCATTTTCATAACTGCTATATATAGTTGTCTTGATAAATAAATTTAATGTATAATTATAATTTTATGCAATTTAGCATAGATTAGCATATAATTTACCACATCATAAAATATTGTAACAAAATATTCAAATTAGTACATCAACTTACTCAATTGCTTCAACCAATCTTCCGCTATTGATTGGTGAAATGCACCATTAAATACCGGTCGTCGCAACTTCGTAAACCTTTCAAGTAAATCTACCTCACAAAGCTGATCAAACCTTAGTGGAGATGTGTTCCGGTGATGTTGGGATGTCTGGTTCAAGGTGGCTAACATGTCCCACTAAACGGCGAACTGATCATGTTGTTATTTTAACATTGCCACCATCCACACTACCAACCCAAAAGTAGCATCCCACTGTTGAACATTTCGTTCAACGATGTTAGCTCGAATAATGGTTGTGAATAATGGGAGTTACATGCTATGTCCAGTATCTGCCATGTTAACTAAAAGTGATGGTGGTGGAAGAGTTTACCCTACTTCATTGACTTCATTCTTATCTTACTTGTCAAGAGTTGTTCTAGATTATTTGGAAATATGAGGATTTGGTAAAGAATTATCTAAGAGAAGTGCACTTGCAAAGGATATTAAATCATAAACACTACGCGTCTTCTTAAGGGTCATGACTCTTATAAGATAAACTAACATACATGGTTATATATATCAATGTGTGTGTGTGTCTATATATATATTCTGTACAATGACACTGTACAACAATTAAAAGGGATGTAGCGCAGCTTGGTAGCGCTTTGTTTTGGGTACAAATTGTCACGGGTTCAAATCCTGTCATCCCTACCTATTATTTTTCCTATATGTGTGTGTGTGTGTGTGTGTGTATGTGTGTGTGTGTGTGTGTGTATCTATGTATTTATACATATGTATGTGTATATATATGTGTATGCAAATGTATATGTGTGTATATGTATGACTGTATACATACATATACACACACATATACACATATACATACACATACACATACACATACATATACATATAATATATACATGTATGTGTATATACATATACATATACATATGCGTGTGTATATATTTATACACACATATACACACACATACACACACATATACATATACAGACATATACACATACATATACATACACATACACATACACATATATATATACATATGCATATACATATAAATACATATACATACATATATATATACATATACATACACATATATACATATACATACACATATATATACATATATGTGTACACACACACACAAATATATCTATACACATATACAAATACATATACGTATGTATACATATTTACATATATATACATACATACACATATTCATGTACATATATACATATACATATACATACATACATATACACACATATACATATACATACTTATACACACACATATACATATATACACACACACACATATACCCGCTTGCGGGTAAACTCAAATCCTCCAGGTAAAACATAAAACACCTCAGTATAGAAGACCCAGCATGTGTAAAAGCTTTTATTCAGATTTATATTCTATAATAAAAATAATGTTTTTCATGTAATGATTAGTTTAGCTATAGAATCAGTCCAACTAATCATTTAAATGGGTTCAATAAAATTACATACTTTTATCCAAACTTTTCTATGTGATAATTTAATTTTTTAACAATTCCAAACTCTAAACTCCGGTTGGTGTGAATATAAAACATCTTACATATAACTAAGTTACAGGTTATCCAAACACAGAAATTAAGTTACCTGTAAGTTTGTTTCAAATTATACCCAAACAGAATTACTAGTAACTTTCTTTCTTTCACGTGTAAGTAGGTTACCTGTAACTTAGTTACAACTTAAAAAACTTACAGGCATCCCAACACAGCCATCAGCTTTTGCAAAATTAAGGCATCCAGGGGAGGTAAAAGTAATATGATTTCTATGTTACTGCATAAACTAAAGCCAATTTAAAACCAATAGCAATATCGTTGAGGATTGTATCAAACAGATTACATGCATCTTGCAAGAGCCCACGTCGACATGCAAGCTTACATGTTCAAAAATGAAATAGTAGTAATAAGGCATCGATGAGCATTACCTATTAAATAGAGGTAACAAAGGTACGAAAATTTCTTTGAGGAATTCTATCGAACAGCTGGTAGTGGAGGCTTTCAGAGGCTGGAATAACCCAAGGCAGCAAAACTGAGAAAGGAAAGAAGGTGAAGACACTTTCTCCAAATGAACATATAATTCGGGATTTTGGATGTACTTGTGATCATATTCTTTCATGCTGAAAATCGCAAACTATTTTTCTGGCTCTCAGCCGAAAGCTTATTTCACCTTCTCCCTTAAACGGATGGTTAAAAATAGAGTGCACCTGCATCACATATGAAAATGACCTGTTAATTAGATATCTTCCATTAAGATGGGATCAACAGACAAAATTCCATGCACACATGTGGGTCACTAGTGATCAGATATGCTCATTCTTGACTCTTGAGACAGGACATCTGCCCAACAGACGCGGATTCCCTGTGAAAGCCTTTAGCACAGGAAGTTCCTGCACTGGGATGCAAGGTGAGGCCCACTGTGGTGTTTGTGAGAAATCCAACCCATCCATCCATTTTGCGAGCCCATTTTATGACATCC
The DNA here is from genome assembly GCA_021015155.1 of Magnolia officinalis. Taxonomy (NCBI): domain Eukaryota; kingdom Viridiplantae; phylum Streptophyta; class Magnoliopsida; order Magnoliales; family Magnoliaceae; genus Magnolia; species Magnolia officinalis. The sequence continues at coordinate 915,771 of JAJHSJ010000006.1, read as the reverse complement.
AAAAAAAAAAAAAAAAAACGACTAAGATACCAAACTCAAGTGGGCAACATGAGAGGAAACAGTGGGATTTAGTTAACACCATTGAAATATTCATGTGGCCACAAAAGTTTTGTATCAAGCTAAATTTTTTGGTGTTTTCACTTAATCCCAGTGGTAATGACCTTATAAATGGTTTGGATGGCATATAAATATTAAGGTGGAGCTCAAGAAGGTTTTAGTGGCTTGAATTTCTTTTCCCAAATTTTACTCTCGCGTGGCTAATTGAGTTTTGGATCTGTCTTAGTTAAGTGACAAGTCCTAAAATGAATTGAAAAAATGGATGGACAATGTGGATTTCTCACAAACATGGCAGTGGGCTCCACCTAACATGCCAGCGCAGCAACTTCCTACTAAAGCCTTGAAGGAAATCGTGTTCCTGCCTGTGATGAAAGGCCCCTATTTTTGTACACTTGTGAGAAGAGAAAGTAGGGCGGAGCAACTCGCACTTAGGTTGGTGAAGTGTGCTCATCATACTATGAACAATAACCCATTAATCCAATCTGTCCATGCATTATTTTCGAGCCATCAAAGCCGAAAAAAAAAAAAGGGAGAACAAATAGAAGAGGATACCTTCCTCTAAAATCTCCAGTTTCTGACTTTTGCACTCTCCTTCCGAGTATTCGCTCTCGATGTGATCACCAAATGCTTTGGAAAGGTATCTATGAAGCATGAGAATCCATTGGTTAAAACACTGAACCATGGGAGAAACATACAAGCAGAAGAAAACAATATTTAGAGTAGCACATACCGTAATATTCTTTTAATTAGAAGTAGAAGAAAATAAAATAAAACATGTGAAACAAAGAGTTCATGCCACACAATGAAGAGTACTATATGTCACCCAAATATGCAGATATTGTGTTATTTTAATGAGAATTAGTGTAAAGGTGATCTTTGGCAGTGCTAAAATTTGCAACATGACACTTGATTGAAGTTTTAAAGGTGTGTTTGCAAGCACCGACGAATTGAATTCCACCAATTAGTGTAATGAAGTGGAACCAAATTCAAATATGCTACTATTGTATTGATAATAAGGACTTTAAATTGCAATTACATTAGTTTCAACTTTCAAGTTGGACTTCGAAGGAATGTAACTGCAACTTGAGTCTTTGTTATGAATAACAGGAAACATCAGTAGTGTTTGATGCATGCCTTCAAACAAAGACATTGTCATGCTAAGATGTTGACACTTGCTACATGCTAAGTGGTTTCCATGGTGGTTAATGTTACTTCCTATGGTTGTTTTCCAGTTGACACTTGTTAGAGTGCCATGCCGCTCGGCAGTGACTATTCTTCCGCCACTGGTGCAACAAAACCTATGTCATGGCATGGCGGGTCATTTATAACGTGGAAGGGAATAAGAAGAAGAAGAAAAAGCATTAAGAAATCCTTCTTTCTTACTTTTAGCAGAGAGAGAAGGGCGAATAAATGAGTTTAAACGGGTTTAGAAGGTATTGGAGGCTGAGAACTGCGGCAGAGGAACGGGCACGAGCGCCATCAGCTTTTGCGAAATTAAGGCATCTAGGGGAGGTAAAAGTAACACGATTTCTATGTTATTGCATAAAATAAAGGCAATTCTAAACCAATAACAATACCATTGATGATTGTATCGACCAGATTACATGCAGCTTGCAAGAGCCCACGTTGACATGTAAGCTTGCATGTTCAAAAATGAAATAGCAATAATAAGGCATCGAGGAGCATTACCTATATTATAGAGGTTTTTTTTTTTTTTTTAGGTGGAAGCCACCTGCTTTGATTGATGAACAAAGATGTATAAAAGGAGATTCGGGTAGGCCCCACAAGGGTTAGCCAAACCTATCATGTGGGCAGAAAAGAGAGAGCAAAATTACAAGGAAAAACAGGAAAAAAGAGCCGACAGGATGAAAAAGACTGTAGTTAACAGGCTAGCATACAGAGAGGAAGGACCTCCCAGGAGAAGAGAGAAAGCGGTGAAACAATTGAATGGCAGGGGTCTCCTCCAAGAGGGCGAGAAGCTGGAACTGCAGCAGACCAAGATCAGCCAATCCCTGTTTTGGGTGTGGAGAGCCTAAGCTGACCAAGATCAGATTTATCTAGAAGCAAGGAGCCTCTAATGGGCCTCGGGAGGTCATTTAGCTCGAGGAAGAGGGAATTGGGAGCACCCATGCTAGCACATTTAGCATTACCTATATTATAGAGGTAAGAGAGGTACTGAGATTTCTCTGTAGAATTCTATCAAACAGCTGGTAGTGGAAGCTTTCAGAGGCTAGAAAAACCCAAGGCAGCAAAACTGAGAAAGGAAAGATGGTGAAGAAACTTTATTCAAATGAAAATATAATTCGGGATTTTGGATGTATTCGTGATCATATTCTTTCGTGCTGAAAATTGCGAACTGTTTTTCTGGCTCTCAGCCGAAAGCTCATTTCACCTTCTCTCTCAAATGGACAGTTAAAAATAGAGTACACTTGCATCACACATGGAAACGACCTCCTAATTAGCTATCTTCCATTGGGATTGGATCAACAGACCAAATTCCATGCACACGTGTGGGTCACTGGTGATCGGATATGCTCATTCTCGACTCTTGAGACAGGACATCTACCCAGCGGAGGCGGATTCCTTGCAAAAGCCTTTAGCACAGGAAGTTCCCACGCTGGGATGCAAGGTGAGGCCCACTGTGGTGTTTGTGAGAAATCCAACCCATTATGATGCAATGTGGAGGTGGATTAGCTATTACTTGAATAAGGATTAACTATTATGATGCTTGTAAAGGTATTAGGTTGTAATCCGATTAAAGGTAATCTGATTATAGGTGTAAATTGTTTACATGTATTAAGTTATAATATGAGTATAGGGTTGTTTGTGTTTGGATAACTTAAAATTTGTTTACAACTTGTAATTAAGTATTCACTTACAACATAGTTTGGAGTAATAAATCCTTTAAAAATAATCAAACAACATATAAAGTTTTTATGTAAGTTAGATCGGTGGGATAAGCCTAACTCAATAAAACCTGTGATTGATTTTTATTGTAAACAAATCATTTAATAGGCCACAAAAGTTGAACTACTAATTCAAATATAGCACTAAAGTTTGATAACATCCCAATATATATATATATATATATATATATATATATATATATATATATGAATGTATGTATGTATGTATGTATTTGTGTACGCATATGTATGTGTGTACATGTATGAGTGTATATGTATACATACACATACACATACATATACATGTATACATATACATATAATATATACATGTATATATATGTATGTGTATATACATATACACATACATATACATATACATGTGTGTGTGTATATATGTCTCACACACACACACACACACACACATATATAGGGAAAAGATACTATGCGCTCGATCTCACGATAAGCTTATCGTGAGGTCGAGCTGTGTGGGCCCCACCGTGATGCGTGTCAACCATCAACACCGTGCATTTGATGGGTACCCTTTAAATTATAGGATATCCCAAAAATCAACCGTATACGGAACTCAAGTGGGCCATACCATCTAAAATTATGTGAAGACACCGTTAAAACATATAAAAGCACTTGGTGGGGCCCACCTGAGTTTTGCATGCGCCTGAAAATTGGTCTGAACCCTCATTCAAGTGGGACACACATAATGGATGGGCTGGATTTGCAAACCACATCTCGGTGGGCCCTAAAAAATGGTTATGAATGTTTTAATGGTGTACGACCCCTCTCCACTTCTGTATGTGGTGTGGCCTACACAAGTCACGGATTGACTTGATTTTTGAGACCTAGGCCCACAATGGAATGGTGCATCTGATTGATGGGGTAGATGTTCGAAACGCATCACAGTGGGGCCCACACAGTTCCACCTTATGGGACGGACCCGTGAGCTCGAGCGCATAGTACCTTTTCCCATATATATATATATATATATATATATATATATATATATATATATATATATATATATATATATATATGCACACACATAAACATATACATATACATACGCACATATACATATACATACTTACATACGCACACACACATATCAGCTTGTGGGTAAACTCAAATTGTCACGCTCCAAATCCAGACATCGGATTCACTAGAATCCCGATCGCCAAATTCGGTGCCGATAGCCTCCGTAATACCCCATTCTCGGCTCCTACCGTCCTTACGCCAGATTCCGATCCTGAGATCCTATAAGGAGGATTTTCTAATGTACACTTAACTCATAATAAGCATAACCACAAGTATACCCAAATCACAAAGGCAACATCATCATCACATATTCACTAATACAAACATTTGAATACAATGCTGAAAGAGAAACATATATGTCAAAAATCAAAGCTCCAGAAGACCGCTGCACACTCCATGCTCAATGCTGCTGCAACCTAACGCCACCTGCACGCATCTATCGTGCATAAGCTTATAGAAAGCGTAGTGGGTGGTGAAAGTGTGTGCTTAAGGTAAGTGCCAAGTATTCAATACAATGTCATAATCATACAATATCGAAATTTTGATAAGATCATGAATCATACGATATCAGAGTAAGTGAAAATACTGCAAGTCTATAAATCATACAATATCAGAGTACGCAATACAAATTAGCTACGCAAATGAGGAGTCATAGAGAGCCAAATATCAGATGCCGAGGATATAATTCAATATGTAAATCCTGCTAAGTCTGCCTAGGCCATATAAGTGTAGAAACATAGCAACCTAAAATGCTATATGCCTACGGATGTAATGCAATATGCGATGCGAATGAAATGATCAAGCTAGAGTGTGAAGTCGGGATGATAGTACGTAGTATCACAGGCTACAGTGTCCATCACAAGGGTCTTCTATCCAAACCAGTCTCATACCTAAATTTGGATAGTCAGACTCAATGTGGTAAACTCCTGATCTCAGGTTAGTCGCGCGCCCTAACCGAAATCTTAGCCATCGCGAAGGTACATGTATCAAATAGTTGCGCACCACCAGCACGAGTGGATAGTGAATGAATGAATGAATGAGTATGCAACTCCTGCTCAATAAGTTCACATATTAGTACAGTTCATCTTTGGGATCATCACCAGGGTCTATTACACTCTACACCAGCTTGTCTCCCCTATCCGAGCGCACAACTGGGTAAGAGGAAGAGACCTCACTATCCGCCTGCCAATATCGGGCTCGGCTCGTCGATAGCGGACCCATTCCTCAAGCTGGTCAAACTCAACCTAGACATTGCCCCCTCACACAGGCGGGTAAGGTCACACCCCCTCCTAACCGACCATGATACAGTGGGAGACGCGGCCTATTAGTATATGGCCCTTATGTGCTCATATATATCCACTCGGTCTCGACGTTGGGGCGTCTCCTGGCCACAGAGGCTTAGGGATTTTCACTCAGGGACATCTATGGTGCCCGTATGCTAGAACCAAACATTTTCAGTGTCTCATTTGGTTATCCATGATATGCTTGTGGAGGCTACGACTCTGATATCGTTAGGACTTACAGTAATCATATCACAAAATGCGTGATGCATGAGTCATACAATCCAGTCATACATCAATCCTGCGCATGTCATGTGTTAATGTGAGATAACCTCCGCCTATCAGGGAGTCTCATATCAACCTGCCCAATGACATATGCAATGATCAATCACATCTCATAACAAACATGCAGATGATGCGTATGGGCATGTATCATGATCTTATGCTGTCACTTACTCATAATCAGTATCAATAACCGGCATCAATAATCGGCATCGACAATCGGCCTCGACAATGTGGACATTTAACTAACATTGCCCCCAAGGGGTGGCCCACATAGAGCCCAACATATAGTAGACCCATGGCCTTACAAAGGGCCTGGTATACAATACCATAGGCCTCACTCAAGAGCTTAATACACATCACGATGGGCCTTTCACATGGGCCTAACATACATCACAATCGACTCCATCGCCTGACCCTCAAATGCATCACAATGAGCCTCATCACATAAGCCTCATATACATCACATTGAGCCTTAAATACGGGCTGCATATACATCACACAGGCCGAATACACCTCACAATGGGCCTCAACTACGAGTCGCATATACATCACATAGGTCTCGATAATCGGCCTCGATAATCGAAATCGGTCTCGACAATCAAAATCGGCCTCGACAATCGGAATGGGCCTCGATACTCAGCCTCGACAATCGGAATCAACCTATACAATCGACCTTGACAAATCGGAATTGACAATCGGAATCGGAATCGACAATCGAGATCGGTGAGAATGGGCCTAACAAGGCCTAAGGGAATGTCACAATGTGGACATCCAACCATCATTGTTCATCAACGTGGACATCTAACCAACATTGCTCCCAAGGAGTGACCTACATATAGAGCTAAAACCTATAATGAGCTCGTGGCCTCACATAAGGGCCATATACACGTCAAGTGAGGTGCATCATATGGGCCTCGAATACATCACATTGGGCCTTGCTCACGGGCCTTGAATACATCACATTGGGTCTCGCCCGCGGGCCTCGAATACATCACATTAGGCCTCGCCTATGGACCTCGAATACATCACACTGGGCCTTGCCCATGGGCCTCGAATACATCACATTGGGCCTCCTCAATGGGCTATAAATATACCACATTGGGCCCCATCATATGGGCCGCAAATACATCATTGCGGGCCGCACAAATGAACGACATGGATATAAAATGCATACAACACGACGGGCCGTACGAATGGACGACATAGATATACAATACATACATCACTGCGGGCCGCATATACGGGCCTAATATACAACACCAAGGGCCACGACCCATGTGCTTCAAATGCATCACGAAGGGCTACGACCCATGGGCCTCAACATACATCAAGAGGGCCTCATCGATGGGCCATAAATATGCAACAGGTGGGCCCCGCTCAGGGGCCAAAAATACATCATGATGAGCCTCATGGATGGGTCGCACCAATGGGCCTCATATATCACAAGTGGACCGCACCAATGGGCTGCAGTAATACACATCAAGGTGGGCCTCAGGGATGGGTCACAAATGTATCCAGGTGAGCCATAAAAACATCATTTTGGGCCTTAATAAAAGGCCACAAACACATAACAGGTGGGCCCAGCATATGGTCCCTCAAATACACCACATGAGCTATATAAACATCAAGTGGGCTGCATTACATGGGCCTCATATACAATAGGCCGGGCCTCATGGACGGGCTACAAATCCATCGAGGTGGACCTCATGGACGGGCCATAAATACATCAAGGTGGGCCTCATGGATGGACCATAAATATATCAAAGTGGGCCTGACGGATGGGAGCTTGGATTACATCTAAAATCATCTAAATAGTTGCAGGTGCGACATGTGTATCACTAGGTGCAACATGTGTATCACTGTACACTATTATATCATTTCACGGGGTACATGGCCCACTAATGATGATCAGCTTTGTCAAAACATTTTCCAGATAAATCAGCACCATCCAAACATTTTCCATGTAAATCAGCACCGTCCAGACGTTGTCCAGCACCGTCTGGACATTGTGGACGGTGTGGATATGGAACATACATCGAGGTGGGATACACAGCACCGTCCAAACATGGTTCAGCACTGTTCAGACAGTCTGGACGGTGTGGATGAAACAAATACATCACTGGTGGGTCAACGGGACTTGTTGACATCCACATCAGCTGCATAGCTGGTGTGAAATACACCAGCCAATCTGCTTCCGATCTAGGTGGGTCCCACATGGGGCCCACCATCATATATTGTATATGGTAATATTATAATATCATTTATTATTATTTTATTTATTTATTTAAATATTCAACGGCATCAATACAGCAGCCAAGCTGCTCCTATATGCAGAATGGATGGTCAGGATGTTGCTGCCCCACGTGTGGTTGCCACACACACCAGCGCCCCATCAGCAAAACAGATGTACGGCGTGGTGTACACATGCATCACGGTGTATCCCACCGTCGTTGGAGATACAAACACATATATCGTGGTGGGTTATCCACCGTCCAATCCACTGGACGGTGGATGGCTGGATAAAACACATTTACAAACAAGGTGGGCCCCACCCCTCACACGTGCAACACGTGTGGGGTGGGCCCTCAACTGCCTAATCAGATGTGCAGCGTGGATAGTAAATACATCAGCTGTGCGCCCCACCGTCCAGCAGCTGCTGGACGGTGCATGATAAGACTCATACATCAAGGCGGTCCCATGCCTCCCGTCCAGATGGACGGTGTGGGATGAAACATACATCAAGGTGCCCCTCACAGCACCGTCCAGATGGACGGTGCAGATTAAACCCATATCTCGAGAACCAATACAGCAGCTGCTGGGTGTGGAGTCCACATAGATGGACGGTTTGAAGTAAAACACACGCGTCAGGGTGGTGCCTGCAAAGGCTTCAACGGTGGCCATCATCATCTCCGCTAGATCCCGCTGTGTGGTCAACCTGAGGTCTGGATCTTCTCACCCCGGCCATGAAATGATCTGGAGAGATAGATGGATCGGTGTAGATATGATACATACCTCATGATGGAGGCCCACAGACCCCTGCTGACGTCCGTCCCAGCAGCTATATAGGTGGGATTTCCACCGTCTAGATATCTGGACGGTGTGGGTTTAAATATAAATCATGGTGGGTCCACGTGTGGACGACTGTCCTCCTGAGATTTGAATCTGCTTTATAGTCTGAACGGCGTGGATATACTTCACGCCATCCAGGTGGGTCCCACGTCCAGGCTCTGATGGATGACACGTGGATGAAATACATGCCTCTGGGACCCACAGAACCTGTTGACATCGGTACATCAGCAAGGTACTGCTGACCGTCCAGCAGATGGACGGCCCAGACGCATCATATGCACGAGGTGGGTCTCATCAGATGGACGGTATTGATGATACATTAAGGTGGTCCACGTCCATGAAATGGACGGTGTGAATGAAATAAATACATCACGATGGCCCACTACAGTACCGTGCAGCCTGTCCAGCACCGTCCAGATGGTCTGGACGGTGTGGATGATTCATCTAGGCGGGCTCCACCGTAATGAATGGCAGGGATATAACGCACGCATCAGGTGGACCATTCATCAAAAAGAAAAGAAAAGAAAAAATAGAGAAAGGGAGGAAGAGAGAGAGAAAGATAGAAAGAGAGAGAGGGACGGATGGAGGAGGGGCCCCGCTACTATGGGCCCCTCTATACAATACATACATCAAGACGGGTCCCACCATGTGGGCCCTAAATCCACAAATCAACTAAAAAAAAATACACCCACCTATGATCTTCTCCTCCTTCTTTCACCAAAGCATCCTAGAGCTTCAATGGACGAACTTCAACGGTCGAGATTAGATCATGGACAGTGGAGATAGGAGTAAGGAAGTGGGCCACACTAGCTTCTCCTCTTGGAAGCTGTGGACGTGGGTTGCTTGGAGAGATGGAGTTTTGAAAAATAAGAGAGAGATAGAGAGAGAGAGGTGATGGGTGACAAGGTGAGTGATGGGTGTGAGATGGGTGATGGATGTGTACTTGGTTGTAAGAGAGTGTTGACTTTTTTGGAGGGGGGGGGGGGGGTAGTTGTACTTGGGGATGGGTGTGAGTGATGTGTACTTTATTGATGTGACTAATGTGATGTGTTGAGAGATTCTCTCGATATTTGTAACACGCTGTGTTTTCCTCGAACTGAACGCACCCACATCTCTCGGCCAAGGTATCGGATTGGTGCGTAATACGCGGCGTTGGAAGCGCGGCAACGGTGCGGTTGCAACGGTACAAGTCCCGGATTAAGCCGACTCAAATATACAGGATACGACTTAGGGTCGCGTGCAAACGTCGATTATATGTTGCCGGTTGTCGGAATTTGTCGAGAAAAATATGAAAACATGGCTTCATATAGAGAAATGAAACATAGAAAGTTCCCACTGGAATATTGCCAAAACATAGAGATGAACATGTCTGCAAGACAAGGGAGAATCAAAACATTGAAGTTGTAGAGATATGTGATTCCCATTTTGGGCTGCAATGGTATGTAATATGAACAGATGGCATGAGATTTTGATGGTATTACCTTGGTTAATTTCGCTTTGAGTTTTAAAACCTTAAAAATAGCCAAGTCCTCTTTCTCTTCCTCTGATTTCTTTTCAGCCTTTTTCTTAAATTCTCTGGCCTTTGCCTTATCAGCTGCCCACTGAAGCTGTTGGCAAACTATTTCTGCTTTCATCTTCTCATAGCTGTCCCAATCTAGTTCTTGTTGATCCAAGCCACCTTTCTTGGCTTCTTCTGCAATGCTTTTGGCCCATTACAAATAGCACTTTTCCTGTAACCTTTCCAATTTCAAGCGCTCCCCCCAAATTCATTTCAATGCAAAGACTATCCTTGCCTTGCTCCGCGTGCTGTAAAAAAATGGCCATCTTGTGCTGAATTCTATATTTAATTTTTTACCTTGAAGAGAACCTTCACCATGTTTTTATAGCCTAGAAAGCCTACAGATATAGCGAATCTACCAGCTTAATAAATGTCTATATCCAGGAATAAAGCAATACCTATGAGCACGAGAGCATTCAGACATCTTCCTCCTGACCCAAGAAAAAAAATAGAGAGAGAGAGAGAGAAGAATACAAATTTTCATGAAACATTGAGAAATGAAAGATCTGAACAACTAATGATTTTTATACTTCTCATTCCAGGATATCAATTATAGTCATATAGCAGATTAGCACTGAAATAGAATGATTTCTTCAAAGAACTAAAGGACAAAGGTGCATCCAACAATGAGAAATATAATACAACCCCAACAATATTGTTCGCTAATACAAATATAATACAAAAGTTGGTATCTGCAGCTTCAGTTTTAAGCTTATAGACATACTTTCTAGCCACTTGTAGCTGAAACAGGAAGCTTAATTGTTTCTTTCTCCTTGAGATAAGATGATCTCAAATTATAAGCCATTCCAAAAGCCAACCAAATTGAAAAATGCAAATGCTTCAGAAACAAGCCATGAATATTAAATCACTTCATGATCACTGAATTAAAGTTTCATTAAAGAAATATGACAATTAAAGTTCCATCAAAGAAATATGACTATGCTCACCTCTAATCATCCCATTGAAGGCAGTATAAGGAAGAGGGGCAAAAAAAAAGAAAGTCACTCCATTTGGCCTCTGTTCTGTTTCCTTCAATCAAACCCGTACGAGTATAGATCCGAACTTGTGCAAGGATAACAAATCTTCTAAAGTTTGAATGGGGGCTATGTGGGGATTCCATACCATGAAATGTAGACCAACATCAAAATGATACAGCAGAATGATAGCAACAGCAAATGAGTGCAGGTCTTACCTAAAATCTTTGAGGTGGTAGAGATATGATATGGAATGTGAACAATCCACGGACGATTGGGGACTTCATTTGGTGGCGGTAAGTATTTTCTGAATAGAACTGCTATCAATACCAGGCCTATGCAATCTATCAACAGCTTCAGCAAATATCATTTAAAAAAGAAATTAGTCGACGAATGGACCTCACAGTAACTTCAGCTAAAAGACAAACTTTGTCTAGAATGAAATTTTCCCTGCCATTCAATGAAAAATAAAAACAAAAACATGTGAATAGATTGAAAGAACAACAATCCACTATCAAAATAGTGTGGAAAAGTATACTAAGAAGCAAAGGAATGAGAATGCCCATTCCACCATGCATTCATATGAAATCAACCAAAAACCAGAAATTAAGAAGAATCAAGTTCTTATGCTCAATCAGATTTCGTTCAAAGTCAACAAAAGAATCCTCATTCTCAGAAGTCAACAAATATAAAAGAAAATCCACACTATTTTACCATCACGCATTCAACTAAAAAAAAAACTGATCCAAATATAGCTCAGCACAAAAGATTGAACAGCTCTGTTTGAGTTTTAAGTTTTTACAAGTGGAGCCCATGGTTCACTGAATTCAAATAGGTGGATGTCATCATCCTTTCATGGCGGTCACCAAATAAATGTCTAAGAAAGAAAAACAGTAAGAGTTCATACCATGATACCATTCACATATCTCTGTCAAGGAAGTGCGTCATGGATGAGATATGAATTACCTTCAGTTCAGACCCAGACTTCAGTCTTGAGCGTGTCCCAACTATGGAATGTTCAACGCTGCATTCCCTTAAGAAGCATCCATGTGAAATAATGGAGTCCAAAATTTGTAGTAATAATAAGTAAGCACAGGTAAATATTTGTATCAAAGAGTTCAAGGCTCATACGCAAAAATAGTAAATACACATCATACCTGGCATTTTTCTATCTTCGTTGGTGGTAGAAACCTAGGAGACCTGAAGATTGGCTTCAGCAGATCATAAAATTGAAACTTGGGAGGCTTCACGAAACATTAGACAACTTCTGTTTGAAATTTTTTTTTTTTTTTTGTCAAACTAAAAAATAAACTATACACAGACAAGTAGTTTACGGGAGAATTACCTAATATGTGAGAGCCAAGTTAGCATCAAAAAAGGACTTAGCGGTCCCAATATCTTCCCAGTAGCCATTAAATAGATATGACTGCCAAGGTATGAATGTGACAACCTTGTTAGAGACTTCTACTTCTATGGTTTAAATGCAACTTTTGTCCATTTACAGAAATCTCAACTTGACTCATTCAAATGCAGCAGGTGCATGAAGAAATAAAAATAAAGTAGGAGATTATGCACCAAAAAAATTGGGAGTTTTAACTTAACGTACCCACAGAGACCCCATTTTTGGTTGATTCGACCAATGCTGCATCAACAATATCTTTCAGATGGATGACTTTGGAACCTTGGCAAACAACATTGCAGGTTATGACAGCCTTTGGTTTGCAATCCAAAATTCTTTGGGAAGAGATTCTGCAGAATAAAAAAACACCACCAAACTTGTGAGATTCAAAGTGTTGTAGATTCAAGTATAATTTTTATGTTTAGTTATGCAAAGTAGCTTGAACCATTCACTTTGCTGTGATGGTTTTAACAACTTTCATCATTATGAGGTTTTTAATTTAAAGTTCTCAGATTTTGAAATAATTGAGTCGCACTCTAGGCGATCAAATTCCTCTCAGGAATTTCATCAAACACCGCACGTGCATACCCAATCTCTTTAGATTTCACATAGAAATTCAACAGCCTGTTCTACATGAACGGGCTTGAGTCGAGCCTATTGAGGAAAACATGCGAATGGATTCGCAGGCCTTCTTCGAGTTTTTTGAAGACCCATGTTATTTGCCTGATCTAATTTCTTAGAAAAAAGAAAAAAGAAAAAAAAGGAGAAGCTAAATACTCCATAGAAACCACCACTGGAAATGTGAAATATCCATAGAAACCTCCTTAGTAGAAAATGTGAAACCTAAGCAAAAAATATAAACAACACACCCAAATCTATTGATTTGAAAGTAACCTCCAATAAATACCCTTAGAAATCCCAAGCAAGAAGCAAAATCGTCAAAAAATAAACAAACTCATGTTAGATTTCCGAAAACAAATCCTCTCCTCAAATCACCACAAACAGATCAGCGTCATCCTCTCCTCAAATCATCACAAACAGATCAGCGTCATCCTCTCCTCAAATCATCACAAACAGATCAACGTCTTCAACCAGCAATGGAAATGGATGCCAGATCAAGAGAGGCCGGAGTAGAAAATGGAGATCGAGAGACGTTGGAGAGAGAGAGAGAGAGAGAGAGAGAGAGAGAGAGAGAGAGAGAGAGAGAGAGAGAGAGAGAGAGAGAGAGAGAGAGAGAGAGGGTAGAAGGGTTTTGGGAGAGGAGGGGAGAAAAGTTTTGGTAGAGAAGAGGCACACGGGAGAGGAGCACGATTTGGGGGTAAAAAATGGAATTTCGGTTTTTTTTTTTTTTTGTTTAAAACGAGCAGCGGTGGCTTAATTGTAGACGGGCGGCCACATAAAAACACCCCTGATTTCTATTTACAGTGGCGGGTTTGTTGTGGCCGCCTGTGATAAAAACGCCCCTAATGTAGGTATTTCTTGTAGTGATGGCACTCAACACGAATGCTAAAGGCAGGACACTGCAGTTTGGTTCTTCCCAATTGCGTGGTTGTTAATATGAATAGTTGATTAGGGCATCCAAACATACATCAAGAATTTGAAAAAAAAAAAAGTCTGCTAGCAAACAGAACTGGATGAATATACGTAGAACAAAACTCAAACAGATCAAAATCATCGGCCAAACCAAAACTCAGCGGATTGAAATCATTAACCAGACACTGTATATCTAAACCCGACCATCCAAGACTTGAAACTCTACAGGCATGAATAGATTTGATTCTTGTACTTGTTCCAATTGCAAGTTCTAAAGATGTTGGTTTATGCAACTGATCATTTAGCCTGTTGTGTATGCACCATGGCCCATAAATTTTCTTGATCAGACAATCCCAAACCTTATCTTCTACTAGTCTATGAATAGATGGCTGAAAAGAAAGATACAGCTACAAACCACATTCAACTGAAAAGAGAAGGAGCCAAGATCGGCAGCCATGATTTTCCAATCCGGAAGAGTTTCAGGGCGTTGTCCATCTATATAATGGTTCAAAACAGAGCAATGGTCTGGATTACACGAAAAATGGCCCTACTTGTCACCATTTGAAAACTTTGGTGATAGGATCCTCTAATTGATCTCGAACATGACTATAAAATTTTCATATATCTAAGCGAAATTGCAGGCACCCCTCCCAACCTTTAAAACAATTTCACGCAGCCACTGTAACGATGCAAGCAGAGTACTACATCAAGCAAGCCCAATAGACATTAGGATTTCAAGAAATTTACTTAAATGATGTTAAAAAAGTTGAAGCTTTGTCAAAATTAAATACATTATCACAATTACAACACCGAAGAAAAACTAAGGAAATACTTCTATTGTGTCACAGCTGCGCATTCGCTTGAATTCTTGCATAGTAATTCGCCATTATCAGTGAAGAATCGCAATGCAATCCGAATGCTATTTCTCTCTTATTTGCACATACTATTTCAGATATTGATCTTATCCATCTCTCTCCTCAGGGCGTTGGCCCTCACCAAGCTCCCGATTGTATTCACTGCGAGTTTCAGATCATCCAACGGGTTCCCCGGCACGACCCGCTTGTAGAGGTAGCTGTCGAAGGTCATCTTCTGCACATACTCATCCGCGCACATTTCCACGAACGCCTCCCTTGCCGGATTCGACCGGTAAAACACCTTCTGCAACACGTCGAGCACCTTATAGGTGGGCCAGTACGTCTTGTCCCATATCTCCAGGTATTTTCTCAGATCATCTTCCTCCACCATCCTTGTCCCCTTCTCCGATCCCTCCACGATCGCCTCCGCGCACATCCGCCCGCTCTTCGCCGCAAAGTATATCCCCTCGCCGGAGCATTTGGTCACGTAGCCCGCGGCGTCCCCCACAAGGGCAACCCTCCCTGCTAACCTGCGCGGGCGGGGATGCTCCGGGATAGGATGCGCCTCCACCCGGATGATCTTCCCGCCCAAAATCTTCTCCTTGGCGCGAAGCCTCGTCGCCAGCTGGAACTTCTTGATCTCGCCCTTGTGGGTCACGGTGCCGGTCCCCACTGCCACGTGGTCGCATTTCGGGAAGACCCAGCCGTAGAAATCCGGGGACACGTCATCGCCCACGTACATCTCGGCGAGATTTTCGTAGTACACCATCTTCTCGTCTGGGATCTTGATCCGCTCCTGGAAGGCAATGGCGTAGTCGTACTCCCCGGCGCCGATGTTCTTGGCGACGCGCGAGTTCGCGCCGTCCGCGCCAATCACCGCGTCCACCTCTAACGTGCGCTTCTCGCCCACGCCACCCGTTTTCCCGTCGTAGGAATTGTAGTGGAGTACGTAAGGAGCGGTCGGATCTTGAGGGAGGTCCATCCTCAAGAAGAGACCGTTGATGACGCTGGCCCCTGATGCGGAAGCGCGGTCGCGAAGGTACGCGTCCAGTACCTCGCGGCGCACCATACCAATGTACTCGTTTGGTTTTAGGGTTTGGCCGATGTCGACGGCGACGTTTGAGGGCGAGATCATCTTCATTTTAGTGACCCTGCGGTCTATTATATCGAGTGGGAGATCGAACTCGCCGACCATGCAGAGAGGGATGGCGCCTCCACAGGGCTTGCAGTTGTCGAGCTTTCGCTCGATGAGGTAGGTCTCGATCCCGCCCTTGGCTAACGTTTCTGCAGCAGCGCCTCCGGCGGGGCCTCCACCGACCACGGCAACGCGGAGGTTGCGGCCGGAGAGCTTAGGGCTGGATTTGGAGGCGGAGATGCGGAGTCGGCGGTGGATTTGGGGAGTTGGGAGGGATTTGGACGATGGAGTGTGGTTTTCCGGCGGGATTTGGCGGAGGCCAACGAAGGGCTTGAGGTCGGAGGAGAAACGGGCGGCGATGGATAGGGAGGACGCCATATTTTCCGGTGAGATTTGGACTCGTTTTTCTAAGTGACTGGGACTCGGGTTTTTATTCTGATTTTGTTGTCTGGATATGGTATCGGAGATACTGCGTTTTGAACCATTGGATTTGAGAGAATCGACGGTCACCGTTTGGTGTGGATAATGCGGCGGATTTTCCTTTGGGACCCTTGCCACGTAGGCACTTCCTAACTGCATCCGTTGTATGCATTAACGCATATTAAACCGGAACTTAATGGCTCTACAGTTGAAAGACACTTGGATGTGGAAATAAGACGATTGGACATTAAATAATGAATATTGATAATTACCATGTAAAAACATATAATTTGCAAGTAACATTATAAATTCACCGTTATTGTAAATATCCCCACTCATTTTTCATACCTTAAGTTAGCAGCTGTTAGAAAATAATAAATATCCCTGTACAGAGTGTACCACAAAACATAAAAATCGAGTGTACCATAAAACATTTTTCTATGGGAAGAGCATAAACCCTTTAATCATCATCCATAAGAACAATTTGAAGAGTTGCAGGGAGTTTAGTTAGAGGCATTTTTATCATTGTATATAAAAAAAATTAGCAGCTACAATTAGAAAAACAACAATCAAAAAGTGATTGTTTACAATAATCACAAATAAATGATATGGTTATTTGCAAATACCTTATTACTTAGATAGTTATTTACAAAAACTCTTTTTATTTTAACCATCTTTCTTCAAATAAGTTATTTCTAGCTTATAATCCATCTAAACTTTTATTCTGAATGATTTAATTTGAAATAAGTGTATGCAAATATGTAATTTATAAGTAACTAAAAAGAATTAAGACCAAACCCATGGATCAAACTTATCGAATGGCCTCCTCTTTAATATTTTTTAATAAACCACCCCTTGCATTTTAGTGATTGCTTCTTTTGAAGAAAACACATTAAATATTTTTCTAATTCTAATTATGTTCTTCTTCATAAGCAGGATAATTCACCTCATTTTAAAAGTGATAGTGCCTCATTAACCATAGACATGGTGTAGTTGTATATTAATTTCCACGGTTCAAATTGTTAACCCAACGTGGAATATTAGAAAATGATTATGTAGCTGATCCTAATTAGGGGATAAGATTTAAATGTTTTACCCATAAAGTGTCCCATAATTTAGATGGCCTAAATAGTTATACGAGTGCAACACCTGTGAAGGATCAATCATGATGGTGAACCACTAGTTGATTGTAATATTATAAACTTACTGGCTAAAAACACAGTTGTACGTCAATTCCACACAATGTGTAGTGGGACCCACCATATTATATGTGGTTCCACTGTGTCCATCAAGTGAGAAACCTTAATTTCATTATTCATACAAAATATCAACTGACTACAAAACTCATATAGGTGAAATCAATGGCAACAATGTAAAATTATGCCTAAAAACCTTGAGTTCAGTGGCGAAGCTTGCTTGAATTTTTGGTCAAAAGCCTGCTTGATGAATTATTATTTAATTGATGTTGTATTCTGAATTAGGAATTTTCTTTCAAATCGATTCTACAGGAAAAAGGGTTAGAGACCGCACATCAGCCCTTAAAGCAAGGTTGAGGGAGACACGTGTCATCCACAAGGTAATCTCTACATTCTCATGTGATGAAGGGTGAGTCCGAGGCTCCCTGTACACTCTTATGTTGACCCTCTCCGTCCGGAATATATTATATTTACAAGGATGAGCTTGGATTCTCATCAAGACATCAGTTATGCTTACACCTTACAAAATTTGTCATTTCTTATCCTATGCATCTATATCTGATCCAATTCTTCTACCATCATAGTCATCTACTAAAGATCTAATATGCATGCAAATCAAGTGATTGAACTCTAAATCTTTACTATCAGATTATCATCAAGTGTGATTGAAACCTTTTTAATAATTATAACAAAAGTAATTGCTGAAAATATGTGTAAAAACTTTTTTAAAACCTTTTGATTTTTGAGCCGGGGAAAAACAACTAGACAAACATCTAATCTCTTTAGATCTATGCTACAAGTAAGTTCTTTGGAAACTAGTAAATCCCTTGTTGGCCCATATGAGTCTCAATAGAGCTGGATGGATGCGCTCAACCACATTCACTTTCATTGGCCACATGATGACCTTGTAAATCGATTCAAAACATATGTAATTAAGACTTTAAAATCCTACAAGTCCTCGAATTAAATGATTAATCAGTTTTAGTGCATCCCTTATTGTTGATTATAATCCAAGCACAATAGGCCTGATGGTCTAAAGGCTTAACCTCGATTCACCAATGCAAGTGTCTAATAAGTTCATGGAAGATTCTTTATTCTTGGCACACTTACACTCCTATGTGTATAGCACAAAGGCATACCGACTTGTCATCGTGCCTAAATGTTAGAAAGCTTCCATTCTAACTTATCATTAGTCTCCTTACATAAGATAATTATATATCCACAATTTAGTCTTAAAACTATTAAATGGTCATGTTACAATAGGATACTAAGATTCATGATTGCAACTTCTCTTTTTAAATGATCATTATGTCCAATCTTAAGTCCATTATGTCAATGTACCATTTATGATATTCTTGCATATTAACTGTGGCATAATCATATGTACATCAAAGGCCTATGCTTGGCCCGAAGGCACTTAATAGATGGAGTGGATGTAGGGTATAAAAACCTTAGGTGAATTCACCAATGTAAAAATAGTGCCATAGAGAATTACTCTCCTCTCATGGCCTCTTACTCATATACTAGTTTTGCACCTTGAAAAATGGTGATTACTCATCCTCAAATTTGATATTAATATATGTACAACTATCTAAACCATCAAAATGGTGGGTTCGATTGTAGACAGAGCATATCTCTATAAGTGTATTGATCAAGAAATCCAAACTCACCAGTTAATGGCTATCAAATAAATGATTAAAAGTTAAATATTTAGTAGTCCAAATTAAAAAGAATAATTAGATGCTTAATACAGCCCCCCCCCCCCCCTCTTGGGTAAGTTAACTTGTAAAGTACATGGTGGTTGCACCTAATAGCTAACCTGTCAAACCACTTTAGATATATCATTAATGAAATAATTACTCTCATTTGGTTATTTAAATATCATATTGATGGACATTTTGGACGGTTGAGAATGAAAGTATCCAATGGTCTAATTTCAAAAAAAAAAAAAAAACAAGTGTTTGTAAATTGTAGAATAGGATTCTTCAAAACAATCCGATTTTTATACATTAACGTTCTGGAGTGGGTTCCTCAATTTAGTTGGTTTAATTGAGTTAATATAAGCAACTTACATCATTTATAAGTGACTGAGTATCAAGTGTCATACGCAGCCAGAGTATCAAATGACACCCTTCCTTTTCATTTATTTATTAACGGTTTTTACTGGAAGGCGCTGTGACACGTATGTCTCTTTTCTGTGGATGTCAGGACGGTTGAGAGCGCAGTCGTTAGCCAGTCCTTTGGCGCCACGTGTCTGTACCGATGGAAGTCGATAACAAATCATCTCGGCGAAAAGGACTACTGGGTTTATATTTGACTCTTTGTTTGTTCTCACACGCTCAAGACTGCCTGACACGTGTGTGGGACATCGAACTATCTAACAGCCACAGGGCAGCAACTGAAGCCCACAAATAAGGCCGGTACACTCATCATTGGGACTGCATATGTTTGAACTTTGAAACGATCGACGGTTAAAAAGAGGACGTGCTATCGAATTATCCTAACCATTCAATTTGGGCCTATTCAAGAAGGACCGTTGAATTTAAAATATCTACTTCACTGAATGGTTAAAATAATTTCAAAGTGCATATATTATGTCATGCGGGGGAGCAGATTAGGTGCCGCCCTTACCGTGGGGCCCACCTTGATGTATGTATTCTACATGGACGCCGTCCATCCGTTTTTACGGACCATTAAAAACTTCTTCGGGCCCACAGTAATGTTTATTCCTGTTGATAAGGTCGCATAAACTTGGATGAAGGGAAAAATAAACATAAAAACCTTTGTGCCCCCACAAGAAGTTTTTAACGGTCAATCACCGTTGTTTATTATGGTACGGTCCACCTAAGATTTTGATACGTTTCTTTTCTGGTTTCATGTCCTCAAAATGATTTTTATGCATACATCAAGGTGGGCCCCACGGTAAGGGCCTCATCGCCTTGGGTGAGGCCGGGGCTGCACCTAATCCGCTCTCCTCATGCTCGGGTGCTCGTTAGATCCGCAGAGACAAGACAGTCGAGGTTCAATGCAAACTGATTTTCTGGCAAGGTTATATCACAATGGGCCACCTGATGCATGGCTCGGATGACTCACACGAGGTTATATCACAAGACAGTCAAAGATCCACAAATAAGAACTCGAGATTCTCACCATGGATATTTGTTAAAGGTATTTTGGTCTTTTCACGATCGCATGTCACGTTGAAAAGGGTTCGCGGGTTCGAGCTAGCTATCGAGGGATATGCGATGTTGAATGGTAGCGAGAGGCGTGGAGTGTGCAAAAGATAGATGTATCTCTGATGAGGCGATTACACGAAGTTATGGTATATAATCAGTTTCAAAGAGCTTAGATCTATTGAAACAAAGCGGTTGTCACGCACTTGATCTGATAGATTTTCGCATGGTGGGCCCATATGTGATGGGCCATATCTTATGTGAGTAGGCTTTCATGCTCTGGCAGAATGTGATGATAATACACAGTCATTTATAAATTACTTAGAAATTGCATACTTGGGATACAAGTAATTCAATTCACACCATCTAGATTGTGGATCCAGTTTAGATGTATCATTAACCATAAATGATGCTCATTCGATTAGCTGACTAACCAATTGGTGGACGGTTATTTATATGGTTAAAAATAAAAATATCCAATTCTGACCAATATGACTTACTAATATAAAGTGCAACAATTTAGTTGTGCACTTTGTGTGAAATTTCAGAGTGCCCGTGTATCAAGTTTCATCTGCAGCTAGAGTAGACGAAGATGATCATTATGATGACAGCAACACATAATATTAGATAGACAGGGCCAGGCTACTTTGATCATTGCTTCTAAGGCCACGATACTCAAAAGGAAGCGTGCAAGTCACAATAGAGAAATCAACTCTACTACAATAGAATTACATGAGAACATGGAAGCCTTGAAATAAAGAAAGCATTTGAATTTGAATTTAACAGTTGGTCTAACACTGCCAACGCTCTGCTTGCCTCTCTCTTTCTATCAAAATAAGCTTCCCATACCACCGTCTCCTACTCAAAACTCTATCTAGCGTGTCTTTCGTCACTTGCTTTCTGTTCTTAACAACTCCTTGAGCTGTATAAATTTCAATTTCTCCTTTCACCAAGAACACCCAAGCTTTTGTTTTTCTCAATTGGAGTTCTTTGAGTGTGCTCCAAATGGGTATCTTGAATGCCAAAACAACAGTGATCATCTCAATCACAGCACTCTTAGGGTTCATCGCTGAACATGGTTCTTGTGGAGTTGTGCAATTCATCTTTGGGGATTCATTGTTGGATGTCGGGAACAACATTCGTCTCCCTAAGAGTCTTGCTCGGCCCGCTCTACCATGGTATGGTATGGACTTTGGGGACGGAATGCCCAATGGGAGGTTTACGAATGGCCGTACCGTTGCGGATATAATAGGTAACTATCTTATAGTCAGGTAAGCTTGTGTTAAGGCAAATCTAAAATTTGCAATTGGGTCCTTTGAAATATGTCCCAATGAAGTTCTTGGCTCCTGTAGGAACTTTACTGAGTCAACTAGGTCCACTCAGCTGAGTTAATATCAGGACACAACTCATTTTCCAATTAAATGCAGTCAGTTTTCACTCTTTGATCCCTACTTAATTGTCTGGAATAAAATGTTTCTAGGTGACAAGATGGGTTACCCGAGGCCTCCAGCATTTCTAGACCCGTCCGTGGACGAGGATGTGATATTACAAAATGGACTCAGCTATGCTTCTGGTGGTGGTGGGATCTTAAATGACACTGGATCATTTTTTGTAAGTCAGACTCCACCTATCCTTCAGATCAAGCGTACATGGTAACAGAAATGCAGAAATACTTAGGTTGTGTTTGGATGCACTACTGAATTTTATTACTTGTCTAACAATGTCAGAATAAGAAAATCATAGTTTCTTCTACTAAAAACAAGAATTTCCTTGCAGAGCAAATGAGGGTGTAGTTTCCAAATTTCAATTATATTAGTTTCAAATTGAACTTGAAAGAAACATAACTTTAATTGGAGGGACACTTAAACCAAAGAACCAATCACTTACAGGTGCTTGCACCACTATATGCAGTACAGGGTTTTTTTAGATACAATATGCATTAGGGGGAAGATTTTATTTTTTATTTTTTAAATTTTTTTAAATTTTTTTATAAATTTTTTAAAAGAAGCCCTGCACTGCAAATATCGGTGCAGGCGCCTGAAGGTGACCAGTTCTCCTTAGACCAATGTTTGCAATTCAGTTAGGTTGTGCATTCAAATGCATCCACAGCTTTATTTTCTCAATGAAAGAGTGTATTAATAGGGTTTTTGAGCAAGAAGATTTTATTGGCAGGTGCAAAAGTTTTCTCTTTACAAGCAAATTGAGCTATTCCAAGGGACAAAGGAATTGATAAGGAGGAAAATCGGTGACAAGGAAGCTGACAAGTTCTTCAGAGAAGCTAGCTATACGGTTTCCATGGGCAGCAATGACTTCATTAATAGCTACTTAATGCCCCTCGAAGCTAACTCATGGACATACTCTGGAGAGGGGTTCATCGACCTTCTGATGACGACATTACGGGAACAATTGAAGGTAAAAGGGACCCACGACAAGCACTCACACGCACACATTCATGTGTGCCCCATTCAAAACCTTTCATGGACATGGTCACATTTCAATTATATAGGTCGATGCAGTTATCTTTGTTGATTAATTAGAAGGTGGTTTGTGTAGCTGTTGTACATCTTAGGGGCTCGAAACCTGACATTCTTTGGGCTTGGACCCCTGGGTTGCATTCCTCTTCAACGTATGATGAGTCCTGATGGGGGTTGTCAGGACAGAACGAACCAATTGGCAGTCGGATTCAACGAAGCCGCAAGCGGGCTCATTACAGGCCTTTCAAGTGTCCTTCCCAATGCTACATTCAAATACGGAGATGCTTATGATGTAGTCCAAGACTTAATTGCAAATCCTTCCAAATATGGTGAGCATACATAATCATTTCCAAGTTATCAGTTTACATGATTTGTTATGTTAAGAAGGCAGCATTATCTTTAATTGGATGATTTTAGGTTTGGAGAACACGAAAGCGCCATGTTGCACCCTTGGACAGATCCGGCCGAGCTTGACATGTACTCCGCTCTCAATCCTGTGCAGCGACAGAAGCCTGTATGTATTCTGGGACGAGTATCACCCTACAGAGAGAGCCAATGAGATAGTTGCGAAGGAGATTATCTCAAAGCTTGGATATTTGCCCGTCAATGCAACAAATGCCCCTTTGGGAGCACCAGTGTGAATGGGTCATATAATATACCAAGAACACCATCTTTAAATAATCATAAGGTTGTTGTTTATGGAGTTGTCTGTTTTAGAAACGGATATATGGAGTTGCTACAAGTTTGAATTTAAGGTACTGCATCATCATGAAATAGTCCTGTATTTTTGCAAGAAATGCAAGTGTTTGCACTATCAACAAGGAAAATCCAAGACGAGTCATGGGATTTGAACGTGTTCTACACAGTATTCCCGGGAAAAAAACTCTATCCGACCATCTTCCATCCATGACTACACTTTCTTCAACCGAAGATTTGTAAGGTTTCAATTGGATGGACTGGAGCTGGGCCTCGATCAGCCTATTCTTGGGTCCCAGTTGTAGAGCCAACCTGGGCTCACACCTGATCAAGGTCCAATGAAGGAAATAGTTTTCAATAATGTATGTTTTAAGGACACTGTTTCCTTTGGTCAGGGTCACTTGAGTGTTGAATCTCCTCTTTTTTCAGCTCATGTCCCAATATGTTCTGCTAAGTCAATCTTTTTAAACCAGTTCCAAAACAGAAATATACCTGGATTATCAAATAGACCGACCATAAAAAAATCAAACTAGCACTGAAAGGAAAAATGAGATATTCTCTTATGATTCAAGCAAAACGAGCAGGAAGCATGCCTGATATTTGGATCTGTCTCATTTTTTGGATGGATGGCGTAGATATACAACACATACATCAAGGTGAGCCCCACAGTCAGGGCCTCACCCACTAACTAAGCTCTTTGTCCTGCCTGACCTAATCTGGTGTTCCTATTTCCAGATGCCTGCTTACTTTGGGTGCCTCAACCGTTGGATTTTATCCATGTAATATATATTCTTCCGTGTAGTGTGTTAGCATGTCCTTGTTTCGGTGTTTTGGTTTCTGGCATAAGATTCTTCGCCCCTGAGAGATCAAATTTTGATTACGTAGTTACAGGGCAATATTTTAAAAATAGTTAGTTGTTTGGCATATCTACTAATAAAAGCTTCTTTCCTTATTTCTAAAAATATAAAATTCCTCAAGAGATCAACTTTGATATAATAGATGATACGTAGAATTTAAAATTGCAAATGCGACATATAAGTAAGCAAAATTAAACTGTTCAAAATATGGGTCCTAATTTATATGTAATCATGAACGAAATCTTAAGCTTATTTGATTATCTGACTATCAAATCTATGGACATTTATTGGACGGTTTAAAAGACGCTGGGGCTCCGACCGACTAGTTTGGCCCTGAGTCGAGTCACGACTCGCCCGAATACTCTTGGTGTCAAACCGGATCGTGTACCACCTCATCGCAACCTACACGGCCGAGTCTTAAAACCATGGATGGCCTTGTTGGGCATGTGCACCGAGTACAAAGCACACATCCGTCAGAAAATCCTAGCCTTCATAGACTTCCCTGCTTCGAGTGGGACCATTGACAACTTCTTATATCCACCGTCAAGATTCTTGTTTAATCCCATAGACCATTGATAGTTTCTTGTGTTGTTAACAGATGTCTTAAATTTAAGAAAATTTGACTAGCTTGTGAAAGTTCGGCTGAAAGTCCAACAACAATATATTTTGGAACTTCCGAGAAATTCGACCAGTTGAAGGACAGGTTCAACTAGTCGAAGGTGCCCTTCGACTAGTTGGAGCCCTGCTTCGATTAGTCAGAGGTTACACAGATTGCATAAATTTGAGGCAGTTTCTGGACTATTTCAAGTCGCTGCGAAAGTAGGATTTCCTAATTTATAAATAGGAGTTTCTAGGGTCATTTTAAAACATGCTAAGGCTTTCTGAAAGTATTAAAAGGGTTTCTAGAAGAGGTTTCAGGGTTTTAAATGGTGAAGCAAGGGTGATATTTGAGGTTGTTCGAATCGGGTAAGTCATTTTTCTTTGTAATTTCTACTTTCATAGTGAAGATCTGTTGCTTTGTGTCGTGGTTTTTTTCTCGAAAGGGTTTTCCATGTTAAATCTTTGTGTCTCCTATGTTTACTTGGTGCTCTTGGTTTGCTATCCTAGATCCATCTTTATGTGATTCCACATAACAATCCCCAACATCCTCCTGTAGTGGATACGAACTTGGATTGGGTATTGACCCCTCGGTTATCCAAGTTGGTGATGGGATCCACCAAGATGTATGTGTTTTAACCATGTTATCCATCAATTTTTTCCGCTCACCTAGGGCATGAACTCAAAAATGAGGCATATCCAAATTTCAAGTAGACCATACCACATAAAATAGTGGGGATTGAACGCTTACCGTTGAAAACTTCTTGTAAGTATGGTTACTTGGGCTTTGGATCTGCCTCATTATTCAAATCAGGCCCAAAAATAAGTTGCAAAATGGATGGACGGCGTAGATAAAACACATACATGATTGTGGGACCAATAGAGCTTTCCACCATCGACTTGGTAGTGAAGGGGTCACTACCCAATCCAAGTCACCCAACTGTCAGATAGATCGTCTGGACACTAAACCTCAGCGTTGTTCTTTCTGTGAAGTCAATGCTTTGAACGCAGACTATTCAATGGCTGGCAATCTCTCTCCCTCTCCCTCCGATGCAAGTTAGTGTTGACCTTCCCAATGCAAGTTGGTGTTTGACTATCCAATGCATAAATGTACCTGTGACTTTTTTTTAAAGGGGAAAAAATATTACAAAAATGTCTGGTGTGGAATCCTTGTTTGTATTTGTGTTTTCAAATATAAAAAAGTCCAATATGCATGGGAAATGATAATTGCAAAGGTTTTCATTGTAGTGCATCCAACTTACTTGGCCCAACTATACTATGAATTGTTGATGACATCCGTTACCACCATCATGCACACCTCCTTCTCTTTACCCACAGGTCAAAAAATCAAGCCAATCCATGCTTCAGTTGGACCACCATAGCAGGAATAGTTGGGAGATGATGCCCACCATTGATTTGTGTTGGGCCCCACCCAAGTTTCGAAATGGCCTATTTTTGAGATGTAACATCATTTGAGAAATATGTTTCATATCAATTGGTTGGATGACACATACACAACACACTAGGCTCCTAATTAATGAACATTAGGGGTGGTACGGCCCACTTAAACCATTACCTGATTTTGGGGCCATGCTTAAATACGAAATGGCCTGCATGATGGTCAGAGTGGATGTTATCAATACATCACAGTAGGCCTCATGAGGCTGTTTGCACCAGAATTATGGTGAAAATGCTTGCACTTTACTATTTCTCGAAGGAAAGGATCAAGAAAATAGTAAAAGAGAAATTCTCAGTTATCACAGCACATTGTAAGTTATAGTGCTTCTAGTTGCATTGGGACACTTAGACATTTCAATCTATTGATCTAGACTATTAATCATGTCTAACATACCTTATATGGAATAACATGCAAGCGTCGCCAACAATCTTACAAATTGATGGATGGCCTTTGATATGGATGGTCAAGAATGTTTACAGAAAATTAGTCCAATCAGCAATCTGATCCTTCTATTTGTTAGGGCCCATAATGGATTTCTTATCATTTTACAGAAAATTTTTTTGTTATGCAATCGTAATTAACCATCCCATCCATGTCTTGGAAAAGGGATATCCACATAAAATAAGACCAATCAAGAAAGGATTGGATCATCCAATCAGTGTGATTTTTGCGTGGTGGTCCATGAAATATGTTCTGGACTTGAAAGATAGTTGAGATCGATCGATTAGACTGTCCAAGTGAACCAATGCAACTGAGAACACTATAACTTCCAGTCCTCTCAGAGCTCCGTGGCATTTCTTATAATAAAATATGTATTTTCTTTCCTTCACAACAAGTATCGATTTATCGTATCAGCCAAGTGGGATACAGAATACGTATCGGCCGATACATCTTGTAACGGCTGATATATTTTAAACCTTCATCTTAAGTAATCCACCAAAGAAAAGAAAATTTAGCTTAGACCGTCGAAACCCCTCTTTTTCTCATCTTCATCTTCATCAAAACCGACCAAGAGTCGCCGTAGATGGAAATGCCTTGTACTCTTCTCATCTTCTTTACCTTTCTCTTTCTACTCCAAGCAATAACAATGAATTGCCAAGACGAAAATAGTAAGGGAAAACATTTCATCGGCAGCATCGGCGCCATCATAGATTCTGGCACTCGTGCTGGTAAAGAAGAGAGAATAGCTCTAGAAATAGCAGTAGAAGATCTCTTTCACTCTACCAGCTACAACCCACTTCTGCACGTAAGAGATTCGCATGGGAATCCCCTTCGAACAGCTTCCGCCGGTAATTTATTCAAGTCAATGCCATGAATTATATGTGATTTGATTTCTATTTGTTTGATTCCTTTTGTTTTAATCTTTTTTCAGTGGTAGAACTCATTAACAAGGACCAAGTTCAAGCAATCATCGGCCTGCTGACTTGGCAGGAAGTGGCGTTAGTCGATGAGATGGATGAAAGATCCAAACAAGTGCCGATCATTTCGTTAGCAGAGCTGGCAGTGACCCCACCATCAGCATCTCTCCGATGGCCTTCATTAGTTCAGATGTCGACGGATATCTCCATACAAATGCAATGCGTGGCCGCCATCATCCGTTCATATCGTTGGCGAAGAGTAATCGCAATATATGAAGACAAGGCCTATGGTGGGGATCCTGGAATAATCACCCTTCTCTCTGATGCCCTTCAAGATGTCGGATCGGAGATTGAACGGTACTCGGCTCTACCGCCTTTCACTTCTCTATCTAACCCCAAAACCGTCATCCGAGAAGAACTAGAGAAATTGAAGAACAGTAGTCATTGCACGGTCTTCATCGTCTTGCGATCATCACAGCCGTTAGCGGGACATCTCTTCATCGAGGCGAAGAAAATGGGAATGATGAAGAAAGGTTATGTATGGATAACTACCGAAACCATTACAAGTCTCCTCGATTCCGTCAACTCCTCCGCCATCTCTTCAATGCAAGGCGTTATTGGAATCAAGACCTACTTCTCTGAATCCAGTCCATCATTTCAAGACTTTTACTCAAGATTTCGGCGCAAGTTCCGAACAGAATATCCAGAAGAAGAAGAACCAAATCCAGATCCAGGAATCTCAGCCCTCCGTGCTTACGATGCTGTGTGGGCCATCAATCATGGAACTAATAACAAATCGAGCCCTGGCCGAAGCTTATTAGACGGAATCTTATCGAGCAATTTCAAGGGACTGAGCGGCGAAATCCGATTCAAAGACGGCAAGTTAGCAAATGCGCCCGTTTTCCAGATCGTGAATGTGGTCGGAAGGAGTTACAGAGAGATCGGACACTGGTCGCCATTATTCGGTTTCTCCGAACATGCGACCGGAGAAGGAAGTGCTGAGTTAGGACCGGTGTTCTGGCCCGGTGGCCCACCTTCAGTTCCAAGAGGATGGACAGCCACGATCGATTTGGTCGCTGATGAAAAGAAGCTGAGGATTGGAGTGCCAGCGAAATCGGCTTTCACTCAGTTTGTGAAGGTGAGATACGATGAGTCTCGGAACGAGACATACGTTACTGGATTTTCTGTGAGAGTGTTTGAAGCTGCTGTGAAGCGTCTGCCGTATCGTTTGCCATACGAGCTCGTCCCCTACAATGGCTCCTACGACGAAATGGTGCAACAGGTGCACCTCAAGGTCAGTTTCGTAATTTTAACGAGCTACTGTATTGAGGCCAACAGAAGGGCCCACGTTTAAAGATGGATGATGAGAACCGTCCATTTTGAGGATGCAGTTTTTGATGGGAAACGGTACAATAATCACGCTGAATGGATGTTCCAGATCATTGATCTGTGAAGTTAAATGAGAAATCAAATCCGAATGTTATTCAGCATGAATTTTATACCGTGGCCCATCTCAGAAATATCTACTCAGCATGAATACAACACTGATCAAACAATCTTGACCATCCAATTGGTGGCCTTCAAATGGACGGTTAAAGATATAATGTTTGGCAAGGTTCGATGGTTAAGGTCATTCCATCATTGAGATTTCTTCAGTTATGCTTCTTCCAAGCTGGGGTACTACTGTTCGGAAGGCTTGGATTGCCTTACGTATACATCGTGCATAGGGATGCGTGCCACCATTGTACAATGCGGTGGTGAGCCATCGCTATTGTCTGCGACGCTTGGAAAGGGCATACTCAAATATGAACGTGAGAAGATCCTCGTTGTTGGATCTATGGCCTGGTTTCGGTTGTAAGCGACTAGATGAAGGGCTAGGATCTTTCAATCGGGAGACTTCCAGAGCATACTCCATCCACAATGGAGGCCATAAATCAAGGGTCTGGATCACTAAACATCCATAGTGGGCCCGCATGAGCCTGAGATTCCGTCACATCATGGGAACACCAACTTCGGTCAGGCCATGACCATGGGACCCACCTTGTTATATTTCTAGTATATCTATGCCGTCTATCCATTTCTCCAGCTCATTCTAGGTCATCATACCAAAAATGAGGCAGATCCAAATTTCAGGTGGACCACACCACAGGAAACACCGGTGATTGAATGCTCACCATTAAAAACTTCCTAGGGCCCACCATAATGTTTATTTGCATCCAATCTGTTGAAAAGGTCACGTAGACAGTGATGAATTGAAAACACAGACATACCCTCTTGATCCAAAACATTTTTGGGCCATAAGAAGCATTTAATGGTCAATGACGACTGTTTGCCGTGGTGTGGCCCAAATGAGATCCGGATCAGCTTCATTTGGTACCTACTCTAAAATCAGCTGGCAAAACGGACGTACCGCGTAAGTATACAGTACATATATCAAGGTGGGCCCCACGCCTGACCGACGCGTTAACCCGACCTGACGGAATCCGCTCCCGTAAGTTTCGTTGTATGACTTTCGATTTAAAACGGCGTTGACAAATTCTATTAAAGAAAAAAAGGTGTTCTAGAAGGCCATTTGCATTCATTCTCAGGGACACACGCATCATGCGGTCGTGATTATCAGCCAAGGGTGCAACTTTGCAGTTGGACCCTACTCGCAACCTCACCTGACCAGGTTTCCAACCCTAATTCCGAGTCTTCTACGCTCAACCCAACTTGTGCGGACTCAAATGAATTTAAATTCATTGCTTACAATAAACAGAAATTTCATGTTTCTTATATTCTGATTAGTCCACACAATCACTGATGTTTTTGGCACTATTACATTATTAAATAATGTAGTGTAATAATGTGGCTCAATCAAATTGCAACAAATCAAATACTCCAGTTAGTGGCAAGCAAAACATCCAGATTCGACCCAAATACATGTGATTATTCCTGACCAACCCGCATTTGCTCAACTTAAATCCAACCCATGAACTTTGACAACCCGAACCAATCATATTCGGGTTCACTGGAGCCCAATTTGCAGCCCTATCAAAGGTGGTGGTGAAGGCCATATCTGGACTGCATGGTGGGTCCCAATCATCAAAGTCTTTCTGGGCGGGGGAGCGTTGAATAAGGGAGAGAGTTTGAGATGAGATGAAGAGGTTAGACGAGTCTGGTTGAGTAAACACACCTCTATGTTATTAATTATGTCTGGAACTGATGTAGAGCGGGTCGCGGATAATTACATGGCAAAGATGGATCAGAAAAGGCCCGGTCGGCGACAGAAGTGATCTGGACCATCAGACCTTAAATCAGGCATATCTCGCAATCCGGGATGAGTTAGCCGACGAAAAATATATGATTTTGGGATAGAACGAGCTACTTTAGCCAACCAACCCTGCTATGCCGGGTTGCGACGCTCGGAATTGCGAGAAACCCCTAATTTGACGGTCGTTTCCCTGTTTCAATTTCGTTTTTACTATAAATAGTAAGTTTTAGTTTGCTTATAACTCTTCATCCGTCGGGCTTTAGGAGTTGCGCCCAACGTGAAAAGAGCTTAGATTAATTAGGAGAACGGGTTGGTGAAGCCAAATAGGACACTTACTATTTTTGGCCGAAAACCTTGCGCACTAGTAGACATCACGGCCGTCTATAAATAGTAAGTTTACTATTTATAGTAAGTCGCGAATTCTAGGAGTCCTAGTTGTAGTTTGATTCTGATTTCTTTCCCATTGCTTAGTACCCTTATTTAAAGGGTTGTGAACTCGTTTTTATGAATTAATTAAGCTATTTCGAATTTATTTAGAATTTATTTCTATTTTCTGCTCTCTTTTCTCGTTGATTCGAGAAGTCTCTGTGAGGAGTCCAGAGAAGTTCCGTGGATTCGGAATAGTTATCCTCTTGAGGAAGACGGTGCTCGACCTCACGTCATCCCCTGCGTCAGTTTGGTATCAAAGCGAGGTTTCTCCTCGGGTCGATGGCTTCTAACGACGGGTCGGGCAACAATCCTATAGGCGGTGCTTCAGGAAATTTTTCTTTAACGGCAGCAACTTTTCAAGCAGCGCAGCAAGAGAATCGACAAGCCATGCAAGGGCTGCAGGCTTCCATGGACCGCATAGCGAATCTCTTGGCAGAAACCCTAGGGCAACTCCGTGTTTCTGGTGGTAATCCTCCACCACCAATTGCTGAAACCCGTAATCGCCCTGATCGCAGGATAATACCAGCAGTGCATCCAAGGGCCGTCCCTGAGGACGGGGGTTCCAGTGAAGAGGAGATCGATGACGTGATCTTCCAACACCCCAGGCAAGGCGGCGATCGGGTAGATCGAGACTTCAAGATACGGGTTGATATTCCTAACTTCAATGGCCAGCTACACATTGAGGATTTTCTCGATTGGCTTTCTGAAGTTGAGCGATTTTTTGACTATATGGACATCCCTGAAACAAAGAAAGTCAAGCTTGTGGCCTACAAGTTGAAAGGAGGAGCTTCAGCTTGGTGGGAACAACTGCAACTCGCACGAACCAGGCAGATGAAAGCACCAATCCGCACATGGCAGCGAATGAAGCAGCTACTACGTGCCCGATTCCTCCCTAGCGATTACGATCAGGTATTATTCCAACAATACCAAAATTGTCGACAGGGTAGTCGGTCGGTGAGAGAGTACGCAGAAGAATTTTACCGCCTAGCGGCGCGCAACGATTTGGTCGAGACTGAATCGCAGCAAGTCGCCCGATTCAACGGTGGATTGCATATGGCGATCCAGGATCGGGTCCAGATGCAGTCCGTTTGGACGATGAATGATGCGATCAAGTTGGCTACTCGGGCAGAAGCGCAACTTGAACGTTCTAACACACGGGCCTATCCTACTGCGAGGATCACTGCGGCAGGTCCACCCCAGGGAGCTCCACAACCTAAGGGGAAGGAGCCCGTAGGAGCACGCACTCAACCTCCTACGTCTGAGAACCGAGATCAGGAAAGCGGGCAAGCTAGACCCCAAAGGGGCGTATCGACTGCCGCTGGTCTAAGTACAATCCCGAACCCTTATGCTCGGCCAAGGCCCAACAACTGCTATCGTTGTGGCCAGCCCGGCCACCTGTCAAATACTTGTCCCCAACGAAAAGTGGCAAACCTTGCGATTAATGATGGTAGTGCTGATAACGCTTATGAAGATCCAGATATTGAAGAACAGGAGCATACCGCCGAGGACGAGGTAGATGATTCAGATTGGGTTCAGCAAGATCACGGCGAGTCGCTCGTCGTGAGGCGGCTATTATATGCGCCAAGAAAAGAAGTGCATCCACAGCGGCATAACATCTTCCGCACTAGGTGTACGGTGAATCGAAAGGTTTGTGATGTGATCATTGATAGTGGAAGCAGCGAGAACATCGTCTCCAGGGGCATGGTGGAAAAATTGCAATTGAAAACAGAGCATCATCCCTCTCCATATACAATCGGTTGGATCAAGAAGGTCAGTGAAACAAAGGTAACTGAACAGTGCACCATATCTTTTTCAATTGGCAAACATTATAAGGATGAAGTAGTATGCGATGTGGTTGACATGTAAGCATGTCACATACTACTCGGTCGACCCTGGCAATCTGACCGTGACGCCACTCATAAAGGGCGAGATAACATATATATCTTCGTCAAGGACGGCCGGAAGACCATATTGGCCCCTATGGATCCAGAAGGACCACCTGAAACTTCTAAAGTGGGGAGTCATTTTCTCTTAACCATTCGGGACTTCGTGAAAGAATCCAAAGAAACATGACAGACTTATGCATTAATTGTAAAAGGGGAAGAACTCGAGCCTACCATCATCCCTGAAAAACTAAGGCCCTTGTTACATGAATTTCAAGAAATCTGGCCCGAGGACCTTCCCGATGGGTTACCCCCTATGCGAGATATCCAACACCATATCGACCTTGTCCCTGGGTCCAGTTTACCTAATCGTCCTCATTACCGAATGAGCCCGAATGAGTGCGAGATTCTGCAGGGACAAGTGGAGGAACTGATCCGTAAGGGTCTTATTCGAGAAAGCATGAGCCCATGTGCTGTACCAGCTCTGCTAACTCTAAAGAAAGATGGGAGTTGGCGCATGTGTGTCGACAGCCGGACCATCAACAAGATCACCATAAAATACAGGTTTCCTATACCACGGTTGGATGATATGTTGGATATGCTAGAGGGCGCAAAAATATTCTCTAAATTGGACTTAAGGAGCGGCTACCATCAGATTCGAATACGGCCGGGTGATGAGTGGAAAACAGCCTTCAAGACTAAGGAAGGATTGTACGAATGGATGGTCATGCCTTTCGGTCAATGCGCCTAGCACATTCATGAGGTTGATGAACCAAATTCTGAAACCTTTCATTGGGCGGTTCGTTGTGGTTTATTTTGATGATATTTTGATATACAGTCAAGACGAAACCACCCATATGGAGCACCTCAAGAAGGTCCTTCAAGTGCTCACTGAAAATAAATTGTACCTCAATTTAAAAAAGTGTAGCTTCATGACTGATAGCCTATTGTTTCTGGGTTTTGTGGTTACATCCACGGGCATTCGAGTGGATGAGGAAAAGGTGAAGACAATCAGAGAATGGCCGGTTCCCAAAAATATTCACGAAGTACGAAGTTTCCATGGACTAGCGACATTCTATCGTCGGTTCGTGAAAAATTTCAGTAGCATTGTGTCACAGATCACAGATTGCATGAAGAAAGGGCAGTTTCAGTGGACTGACGAAGCCGACAGGAGCTTTGCAGAAATCAAGCGCAGATTATTCACGACCCCGGTTCTTGTACTTCCCAACTTTGACAAACTGTTTGAAGTCGAATGTGATGCCTCATATGACGGGATTGGGGGAGTTTTGTCTCAAGAAGGTAGGCCGGTAGCCTTATACAGTGAGAAACTTAGTGATGCACGCAAGAAGTGGTCTACATATGAGATCGAGTTGTACGCGGTGGTCCAGGCACTGCGACACTGGCGACATTATTTGATTCAAAGAGAATTCATACTTTACACGGACCATCAAGCCCTCAAGTTTATTAATAGTCAAGCTAACATTAACCGTGTACATGCTAGATGGATCTCATTTTTGCAGGAATTCACATTCGTACTAAAGCATAAGTCAGGGCAACAGAACAAAGTAGCCGATGCGCTGAGTCGCCGTGCAACTTTGTTAGTCACTATGAGCAATGAAGTTGTCGGGTTCGATCGCCTCAAAGACATATATGCCGACGACGACGACTTCAAGGACGCATGAGTTAGATGTCAGGAAGGTCACCCCGGTGACTTACATATACAAGACGGGTTTCTTTTTAAGGGAAATCGACTATGTATCCCAAAGAGTTCGCTAAGGGAACAGATAATCCAAGAGCTACATGGAGGTGGCCTCAGTGGACACCTTGGGCGAGACAAGACGCGAGCTCTTGTGGAAGAACGGTATTACTGGCCGCAATTGGTACGTGATGTGGGAAAGACAGTCCAACGCTGTTATATTTATCAGACTTCCAAGGGGCAATCTCATAATACGGGTCTCTACACCCCGTTACCCGTGCCTGACGGCCCTTGGGAGGATTTATCTATGGACTTTGTGCTTGGTCTCTCACGAACACAACGCGGCATGGATTCGGTGTTCGTGGTAGTAGATCGTTTTTCCAAGATGACGCACTTTATTCCATGCAAGAAGACTCTCGATGCAACACACGTGGCGAATTTATTCTTCAGAGAAATTGTACGGCTACACGGGGTTCCCAAGACTATTACTTCTGACCGTGACACGAAGTTCATAAGTCACTTTTGGCGGACTTTATGGACTCGATTCGATACACGCCTTCAGTTCAGTAGCGCGTACCACCCACAGACTGACGGTCAAACTGAGGTTGTGAATCGCACATTGGGAAACCTCCTTCGATGTATTTCAGGAGAAAAACCAAAGCAGTGGGATTTGGCCTTGTCTCAAGCGGAGTTTGCATTCAACAACATGGTGAATCGCTCGACAGGAAAATCCCCGTTCCAGGTTATTTACGGACGAGTACCTCGCCGTACACTAGACTTGGTCCCTCTGCCCAAGCTCCTAGGCATGAGCATTGCAGCAGAACATATGGCAGACAAAATCATGGGCATTCATGCGGAGGTACAGAACAAGCTACATGCCTCGAACGAAAAGTACAAGGAGCAAGCGGACAAGCATCGGCGACAGAAAGTGTTCGAGGTGGGCGACCAAGTAATGGTCCATCTGCGAAAGAAAGATTTCCTACCGGAACGTACAACAAGTTGAAGAATAAAAAGATTGGACCGTTACCAATCATCCGAAAGATCAATGACAACGCTTATGTTGTTGATCTTCCAGATGATATGGCTATCTCACGAACTTTCAATGTTGCGGACCTGACTGAGTATCATGAACCAGCGCATAATGATAACTTGAGGACAAGTTCTTTTGAAGTGGAGGAGACTGATGTAGAGCGGGTCGCGGACAATTACATGGCAAAGATGGATCAGAAAAGGCCCGGTTGGCGACAGAAGTGATCTGGACCATCAGACCTTAAATCAAGCGTATCTCGCAATCCGGGATGAGTTAGCCGACGAAAAATATATGATTTTGGGGTAGAACGAGCTACTTTAGCCAACCAACCCTGCTATGCCGGGTTGCGACGCTCGGAATTGCGAGAAACCCCTGATTTGACGGTCGTTTCCCTGTTTCAATTTCGTTTTTACTATAAATAGTAAGTTTTAGTTTGCTTATAACTCTTCATCCGTCGGGCTTTAAGAGTTGCGCCCAACGTGAAAAGAGCTTAGAATAATTAGGAGAACGGGTTGGTGAAGCCAAATAGGACACTTACTATTTTTGGCCGAAAACCTTGCGCACTAGTAGACATCACGGCCGTCTATAAATAGTAAGTTTACTATTTATAGTAAGTCGCGAATTCTAGGAGTCCTAGTTGTAGTTTGATTCTGATTTCTTTCCCATTGCTTAGTACCCTTATTTAAAGGGTTGTGAACTCGTTTTTATGAATTAATTAAGCTATTTCGAATTTATTTAGAATTTATTTCTATTTTCTGCTCTCTTTTCTCGTGGATTCGAGAAGTCTCTGTGAGGAGTCCAGAGAAGTTCCGTGGATTCGGAATAGTTATCATCTTGAGGAAGACGGTGCTCGACCTCACGTCCTCCCCTGCGTCAGGAACTTGAATCAACTCAGAGGTCTGCCGAGTCTGGTTGAGTCAAATGACTCGGTTGAGTTTTTCCCAAGTTTATATTGAAATATATATGATGGTACATAAACATTATAATATGGGCGAGTAGACATTGTAGAGGAGATGTTTAATTGCATTTTTATTCATTTCTAATCGCCAGATTTTTTATATTTTATTTTCATGTTTGATTACTCTTTTATTTTGATAATTGAAAATTAATCGATTTTTCTCGTAAAATAATTCAATTATTTTCCATTTTGAATTATCTTTTTCGTTTTCTGCATTTTCTTGGAAATTTCCTAAGCTCACAGGTTATAGATGCGTGTCCATCTACAAGCCACCACATGTGGCTAAATCGCACACATGTAACAGATCTAAGCCATACATCGGATTCATTCCACCGTGCATATGCCCTTTGACCAAAAGTTGAGTCTGTCTACAGATGAATCGGGAGACACTTACTTTTTCATTAAAATAATATGAGTAGACTGGCTTGAATTTTGGGCAAGGAAATCTACACAGTGGGACACACACCCAACGCATGGCTTTGATCTCACACGCGTATGACACGTTGTCACATGTGGTGGCATGTAGATGGGGTCTCCTATACACGTGCGTGGGCTTAGCAAACCTCTCTACCGATAATACTGACAACGAGATTTGCATCGTTGGAGCAGACCTTTGATGCAGCGGTCGGCGATACGGAAATCATGTCCGACCGATATCAGTACGCAGAATTCTCACAGCCGTACATCGAATCCGGACTAACGATGGTGGTGAAGGTTAAGCAGGAGAAAATGCGGAGGGCCTGGATGTTCATGAAGCCGTTCACGAAATCGATGTGGGTCCTGATCGGAGCAATGAACTTATTCGTTGGAACGGTGATCTGGTTAATCGAGAGAGACACCAGCGTTGAGTTCGGCGGTGGCACTTTTGGCGACCAGATCGGGACAATGCTCTGGTTCGCAATTTCAACCAACTTCTTCGCACACAGTGAGAATCCCTTCCACCTCCAATTTTGATTAAAATAATAATAATAACCAGTGGGACCCACTACATACGAGATCCAATCCATCCATCGTGAGGGACCCACTATGATTTTTCTAAAATAGTGGTTTGCCGAAGGTGTGTAAGCCATCCAGCTATTTTTCTAAAATAGTGGCCCATCCTTATTTTCGGGCTAGAACCTTTTTACTGTTCGGACCCACCTGATGGACACCTTGGATATCGCACCTGTCTGCCACGCGGGCAAATGTGGTGAACTGTAGATAGATGAAAGACCCATATATCCTTGAATGATAAACGTTACTCCAGACAACATACGGTAGGATTCGTCATATGAATGACCAGGATTTTACCATGAAAAGGTCAAGATCAACAATCACAGTGACCAGACGGTTCTAACCATTTTAAAACTGGTGTACCAAAATACTGAAATTCGGTCAGTGGGCATATTTCATATATGGTTAAGGATACCAGCATTGTGATTTTTGGTCCATTGTCCATTTATAGAGCAGTGATGAATGAATGGTTCAGATCATCATACACGTACACCACCACATGTACGTGTAAACTTGTAGCGGATCGGTTCCCCTCCTAAAACAGCAATGTAACATTAAAAAAACTACAAAATTACATCTGCAGGGAGCCGCTTCAGAGCAACCTATCGCGGCTGGTGGTGGGGACATGGCTCTTCGTAGTTCTCATCCTAACATCGAGCTACACCGCCAATCTCTCATCGATGCTCACAGTATCAGATCTTGGACCGAGCTTCGTCGATGTCGCTTTCCTCAAGAGGACTCAAGCAGCAGTTGGGTGCAATGGAAACTCCTTCATAGTTAAGTATTTGGAGGTGCTGGGCTTCAGCCCACATAACATTAAGAGAATCGCGTCCATTGATGACTATCCTGAGGCGCTATCCAACGGTGAGATTGCCGCGGCCTTCTTCGTCGCTCCACATGCCAGGGTATTCCTTGCCAAATATTGTCAAGGCTACACTATGGCTGGACCTTCTTACAAGCTCGGCGGATTTGGATTTGTAATCACATGTTTCTCTCTCCTCCCTTTTGATTTTGTTTATCCGGGTGGGCTGTTATATACACCATACATTTGGTGTATGCATCTTGATGTTCTAACTGTCCAACAGTGGCGATGAGCTGGACTAGCGTCGCCACCGTTGGATGAATAGGATGATTAAAGATGATAATGCATCAGGAGATCCCTAACAATTGATGGCCAGGATCCTTCGATGGAGGTGACTTTTGGGCAATGGCCCATCTTCGAGGTAACCAAATTCCATTTTACAAGTGTCTGTATTTGTGTAACCAATTTCTCCTTTCAATACAATGACACAGGTGTTTCCAAAGGGGTCGGCATTGGCACCCGATGTATCGGAGGCGATACTACAAGTAACGGAGAGTGGAGAAATGCAGGAGTAGAGAAAGGATTGCTATGCCTCTCTTCCAAGTGCTCGATATCACAGTCCACCGCAGACGATATACACAGTTTCGGTGTTGAGTACCTTTTGGGGTCTTATCCTCATTGTAGTTGGTGTTTGCGTTGGTGCACTTGTTGTATTCTACCTGGGACGCCAACTCCCAAAGTATATGGACCTTTGGAGGTCCATGATGTTGATGGACCCAACGATATGGAGGTGGGCATTGGGCCCCATCTCTTCCTACTATATGAAATCCAGGGTCCTACTTCCCGTGGGCCGTCCGAGCTCAGGGACTGCCTGCTGACGGATCGACTGTCCTGAGAAGATGGCCATTGTCAAGCATAACAATGCAGATCGAATGTTCTCCGCAGGATACAGTCACCAACAATGGATAGTGTTCTATATGCGTGCATGTTGGGGTATTGTATTGTAGCTGGATGCTGTGGTGTGTGTGTATGTATATATATAATATATATATATATATATATATATATATATATATATATATAATATATTGTATATGGGGTTTCTTGGATCTCTACCCATCATAAGGTGGCCCACTATTTGGACGGTCCTGACTAATCACCACACTTTTTTTCCTTTCTTATTTATTTTTATTTTCGATCTTGGCCTGTCCTGAAAGTTGATCAGCTTCCCTGTTTCCCCTGCGAATGTTCCCACTTCATCACTCGATCAGGTGGACCGCGGATACAAAAGGAAATTGAAGTTTAGAGAAGTGAAAACCATGCTCATGAAGCCAGGTCGGGTCAATCTAAAATGATCTAAGTCCAAGCACGAGCCAAAAATTATGACCATACATGGTAGGTCCATGCCCCTCCGTTGGCTATGGTCCAAATTACGATTACTGAGTGATCCTGATCGACCATTTGGTGAATATCCATTTGCAACCCGCTAATCATATGAGTTGAATCATTTCATGAAAGAAATTTCGGAACACGGCCCATCCCACAGTGGGGCCCACCAGATGAACAAACTAGGTCCCCTAAAGAAGTAAAGATCAGCCCTACTTAGCTTCTCTGGCTGACATTAGTGCTGCCACTGCTTTTTCAGAGGAAAACCAAGCCGGCCGATTCTGTTGCATGAGTGCCTCGTTTTTTTCAAAAGGCAACCCGGATTAACTGGTTCTGTTCAATGAGTCGCCGGGTCAAGCCATAAATAGCCCCGGCCGATGGGCCATGCCAATCCAATACGAAGTATACCAACCTTGCGAACCATGACAGACACGTGTCTGAGATGTAGGCCATTCATCAGGTAGGGTACGCTGTAAACGTGCCATAGACCAAAAAATAATGTTGACCCACTGATCAGGCATGAAAAACTAGTATAAGAAAAATAGGGGAGGTTGATGGGGTCCCATCAGTCCAAATTCAGCTTACATGTGTGAATCACTTGACCAGCGTATTTTTTTTTATACATAGCATGTTTACATTGTCCCCTACCTGATTTATGGCCTGGATCTCTGACACGTGTCTTAACCCCCTCAAATCACGACTGCCATCCTTGCTGAGAAAGAGATGGAAATCAACCATAACAAATTCAGTCTTTGCTTCTTATAAGGATGGCTAGAGACTTGAAAACGAAACTGATGAGGCTACTCGTTGCTTGGGTTCGACGGCTTGACATACATCACGCCCATAATGCAAGACCATCCGGTGGGCCCATCATGGATGGGCCGCACAACAAACTTGTTTTGATGATTCTCTTCCTGCGTACAAATTCAAGGATCCAATTAATGGCTTGCAAAAGAGTTGTTATGCCAACCGTTTCCATTCAGCAGGGAAAGTTTTCAGCAATAAGATGGCCTTGGGTTTGGAGACTGTAAGCTCTATGGCATCCCCTCTTTTGCTTCTTCACCATTGGGGTCTCATGTTCAAGCATACAGTAACTGCCATGAGCCGGTGGAGACACCGTAGTGTGCCCCATTGATCCAGGGTTCAATCCCTGGTAGTGTTACCTTTCAAAAAAAAAAAAAAAAAAAAAAAGATGGCATGACGCAATCGCAGTTGGGCCCCAGTACTCAACGTATTGTTGAAAGGCGGGTCCCACTGCTGGCAATAACAGATGCCGAAGGTAGTTTATGTCCTTCATTTTCATTAAGCTAATATATGGTGCGAGCATGCCATTCGTATTGTTAGGCCAGCAAGTAGAATATGGGGACCACGTTTTAGTGGTCCAAACTATCCATCCTGTGCACTCCCATTGTTATGGAAGCACTTCCAAAAACCTCCCACATCACAGAATCTTAAATCCACAGTTTAAAGAACAGGGATGTTAACCGTCTACATTCCATCTGAAATTCGAATAGGATGGTTTGCATGGGTGGTAGTTGCCAGTTTTATGGGTGGTGGTTGTCATGTTGTATAAATTGTGGTTTTTAATGTGTTCACTTCATTTTCTACCAAACCATTAGTACCATAGCTTAAGGCCCACAATAAAGTGATCTGATCCATCCACCTTGTCGGTCAGCTCGCTGTGGGCCCAAAAATTTCTAACTTGGGCAGTGTTCACTTCTAATAAACATCACAGTAAGCCTAGAAAGTTTCAATAAACACCATTATTTTCTATTTTGTGGCCCACCCAAGCGCTGGATCAGGGTGATATTTGGGCCTTACCCTTAAAATGACACGTCAAAAAGAATGGGCAGCATGGATTATACACATACATCAATGTGAGCTCATATGGGTCATAGTTTGCAATGAGTCGTAGTTGTCATGTTATATGGGGCGTGATTGTCATGTTAAATGGATCGTGGTTTACACATGTTCACTTCCTTTACTACCCAGCCATTAGTACCATAGCCTAAGGCTCAGAATGGGGTGCTCCAATCCATTTATCGAGTCAGCCAGCTCGCCGTGGGCCCAAAAAGTCTTGACTTGGGCAGTGTCCACTTTTAATAAACATCACGGTGAGCCTGGAAAGTTTCAAACAGCCACCAATATTTTCTATTTTGCGGCTCACATGAGCACTGGATCAGGGTGATATGTGGTTTCTAGCCCTAAAATTACACGGCAAAAGAATGGGCGACATGGATTATACACATACATCAATGTGGGGCCATTTGGGTCGTAGTTGCCATATTATTTGGGTCGTGGTTGTCATGTTATATGGATCGTGGTTTGCACGAGTCGTAGTTATCATGTTATATGAGTCGTGGTTTTCATGTTATATGGATCGTGGTTTTCATTGGTTGTAATTGTCATGTTGTATGGATCGTGGTTTGTATGGGTCGTAGTTGCCATGATATATGAGTCATGGTTGTCATGTTGCATCGATTGGTTGTGGTTTTCAACGTGTTCACTTCCTTTTCTACGAAACCATTAGTACCATAGCTTAAGGCCCACAATGGGATGATTCGATCCATCCACCTTTGTGGCCAGCTTGTCGTGGACCAAAAAGTCCTATCTTGTGCAGTGTCCACTTCTAATAAACATCACAGCGAGCCTGGAAAGTTTCAACAGTCACCATTATTTCTATTTGTGCGCGACAGGAGCACTAGATTAGTCTGATATACGGACCCTGCCCCTAAATGACACAACAAAAAGGATGAGCGGCATGGATTATAACACATACATCAATGTGGGCCCATTTGGGTCGTGGTTTTTATGGGTCATAGTTGCCCTGTTTTTTAAGCTTGGGTCAAGTGTTTGAGCCCAAGCACTTGCGGCCTTGCTCCGTGACCCGATCCAACTCGAATTCTGATTGGGTCGGACTAGGTTCGGATCGGTCCAGCCCAGGCCCCAGACTTGGATCGAGTCAAGCATGCTGGGCTTGGTACCGCGTCGGATTTAGTTCAGGTCAGGCCTTTTCAAAACCGGATCAAGTCAAGTCAGCCCTAACTTGGTTCTAACTCGACTCGATGCTCAGCTCTACCCCATGAGAAGATTTGCAACATACTTAAGGGGGTTAAAATTGCCGAAATGGTCTCTTGATACTAAGCGGTGAGTTTCCTTTGAGAGCAATGGTAGCAGCTTACTAGCTCTGGTCATGTGGATCTATATTCAACACTGACTATGGATATCAACGGGTCAGGCTGTGAGGTCTGTCGAAGCCTGGCCAGCAAAGAAGAACTTAATTGAGACAAGCTCGGGCCTGTGGATGGGCCAAAACAAAAAGGCCTGCCCTGGTCCTGGATGACTATGCATCTCCCAAGCCCGATTCGATTCCTGCTACCTATTTGGGTGTAAGATTTGGGCTTTGTTTAAGGGTAACCCATCATGGATGATATATGCAAAATGCTCTTGAAATTCTAAAGGGGCTGGACTAAGGCTAAGCTGATGGGCTCCTGTATGAAGCCCAGCCCATCCCAGTTGTTAATTGGGTTTAAATAGTAGGCTATGCCTAGTATTCGAACCAAGCTAAGCCCAAAGTTCATTGGGCTAGCCAGGCCCATTGACAGCTCTAACCCTGACGTTAAAGCATGCAGCGTCGTCGCAAGTTGGAAGAA
This sequence comes from Magnolia officinalis, assembly GCA_021015155.1. Lineage (NCBI taxonomy): Eukaryota > Viridiplantae > Streptophyta > Magnoliopsida > Magnoliales > Magnoliaceae > Magnolia > Magnolia officinalis. Next base: position 871,358 of record JAJHSJ010000006.1, on the reverse strand, counting down.
CCAATGGCCAAGGTGGAATGCAGTTCGCTAAAAAATGTGAAGCTAGTTAATGAAGCTCTCCTCTTGGGTTTTATAAATGAAAAGTGCTCTCCTCTTGGGTGTCTTAAATGTGAAAATGAAGTAGAGAGCGGGGTTGTTACTTAGGGGAGTTTTGCATAATGCGGAAAGTGGAAAAAATATATGCTTTGTTTTTTCTTCTTTAGTAAAGGCTTCTTGTCTCTTATTTCTCTATGCACTTTTCAAGCACCCACCACTACCATGTGTAACATGGAGGTTTGGCTAGCAAGGCTCCGAGGGGCCACCGTGTATGTATGGATTTTATTCCCACCGTCCATACATTTTTCCATGTCCTTTTATGCCAGCCCAAAATTGGGGCTGTTCCCATGCTTAAGTGGACTAGACAGTGGAGATTAAACACTTACCATTGGAAACTTTTTAAGTGCAACGGAAGCTTGGATCAAGCTGATATTTTGTGTTTTCCTTCATCCGGGTCTACACGACCTTATGAACAGGTTGGATGGCAATTAACCATCTCGGTGGGCCATAGGAAGGTTTCAACGGTGGATGTTTGTTTTCAATGTGCTTCTTGGAGTGTGGTCCATTTGAGCTTTAGATCTGCCTCATTTTTGGGATTGTAATTAAAATTATTATATGCGAAAAGGATGGACAGTGTGGATAAAACCCATACATCACAGTGACCCTCAGAAACCCCGCCATTCCAAGCAGGGACAAAAATAGGGTTAGTACCCAATTCGCATTGGTTCGACAATTCTTACCTTGGTACATCTCTGAGATGTTTGGATTTTTCAAAATTCCACGGGCATGCATCTATCTCTGATGAATGTTGGATTTTCAAGGGCATGTATCTATCTCTGAGATGTTTGAATTTTTCAAAATTACATATGCAAAAGAGAAATGGCAGGATAACAAGACCATTCTGGTGCGGAACACAACCGAAGTTCTCTTTCCATTTCACCGAGTAAAACACTACTAGATATCTTATAAACTAAAAAGTTTCTCATCTCCAAGCAATATAGGACAGTATTTTCACAGCCTTTTTCAAAATATTTCGTGAGAGAATATGAAAATTAAAATTTCATTAAAATGTGAAAACTATCGTTTTAACAAAAATTCTCAACATGTGCATCAAGGATCAGAAAACTTGGGGACATGATCCATAGTCATCCAAATGAGACATGCTAATAGGATCTGGACCGTTGAGTAGATTGAACTACCATGAAGGGTCTACACTTCAAAGAATACACTGGGTGGACGTGCCTCCATGTCATTGCCACTCACATGGCTCACAGTGACAAGACTAGGACTATTCATTTAGTAGTTGGAATCAGGAGTTGAGGATAGACAAATGATCACGTTTTTTTTTAAACGGACAATCCTAATACTTTAATAGTGGCGAGAAGAAACTTCCAAATTCAGAAAACGACTCATATACAATGTTGAATAGTTGATGAATGGTAAGGATAATATGATCAAATCAATGTGTTTCTTAGTGGCCAATCAGTGGCAGAGAGTGGAATGTATGGTCCGATGATCATACACATGTGCCAGGTGTGATAGTGATGATATGCCGGCACGAAAATTCCATGCATCCACAGGCACAGTATCTTTTCCCACTCACGATTCACGAAGGGAGTCGACCGAGGACGCGATTTCCTGCGAAAGCCTTTCGCAGGAAGTTCCTGCGCTGGGATGCTGGGTGGGGTCCACCGTGATGTTCGTAATAAATCCATTCCGTCCATCCGTTTTCCGAGCTCATTTTAGGACATTCTACAGGAAATGAGGTGGATTCAAAACTCAAGTGGGTCATACGTGAGGGAAAACTGGGGAAAGAGTTTTCTACGTTGAAACCTTCCTGTACTCCACTTGATTTTTATATGCTATCCAAACGGTTTTTATAAGGTCATTCCCACTGGGATGAAGTGAAACACCAAAAAATTAGCATGATAAGAAACTTTTATGGCCTTAAAAATGTTTCAACGGTTGGTGACTGAATCAAAACTGTTTCCTCTCGTGCGGTCCACTCAAGTTTTTTATCCATCTAATTTTTTGTATGACATCATAAAATGATCTCAGAAAACAGATGAACGGAGTGGATTTATGAAAAACATCAAGGCAGGCCCCACCTAGATCCCAGCGCAGGAACTTCCTGCGAAATCCTTTCGCAGGAAATCCCTGTCCGTCGACCCGAAACCTTTCATAAATGAGGTTACTACAGGAACGGATTGGATTGGCTATCCCGCTGCCACCAGGCAATGGCTGGTGGTCATTACTCTGTGGGCCCACCATGATATATTTGTTTCATCCATGGCGTACATATTTTTATATATCATTTTATGCTATGAGACCAAAAATGAGTTATATACCAATATAAAGTGGACCACATTAAGGAAGCAGTTTTGAATGAACGTCAACCATTGAAAACTTTTTTGGGGCCATAAAAGTTTGGATCAATCTAATCTTTGTTTTTTCCCTTCATTTGGGTCTGTATGACTAAATCAACAGATTGGATTTCAAATAAACAGTACAACAGGCCTTACGAGGTTTTAATGGTGGATATCCAATCACAATTGTTTTCATGTGGCGTGGTTCACCTGAGATTATATCCCTCTCAATTTTAGAATCAAGCCCTAAAAGATCTTTAAAAATGGATGAAAACATACATCATGTGTGAGGCTCAAAGAGCACCGACACCAGCCACGGGCTGGTGGTGGGGGGAGTAGCCAATCCATTTCTGTTAATACAATGCCAATACTCCGGTGCGTACAAGGTTTGCACGTATTAGGTAATTGTTACGGCTTGTTAGGTTTGTTTTTTATTAATATTATTATTATTTTAGTTTTTTAATACATTCATACCCTACATACCCACAACACATGGGCACTTGATCCATTATTTTAGTTGTTGAGGCTTGTAGAGATTTGCTAGTCGTAGCAAGTTGGTTTTGGTCTTTTGTCCTGATGACTAATTGCTAAACAAATGACCACCTTAAAAGGACTTTCCACCCAACCAAGAGCTAAACAA